>JAQIWI010000294.1:0-41377 GCA_034698825.1 Deuterosminthurus bicinctus | reverse complement strand
TGTGTGTGTGTGTGTGTGTGTGTGTGTGTGTGGATGAAGAATGAATGGAAATACTTAAAGCTACTTGTCAGATGCAGGCAACCATATAAATATTTGTTCCTCCTTCAATAGTAATAATAATATGGCAATCATTCTAAATGGCTTTCACTCGTCTGCTGCCTTATTGCTCTCCCCCTTGGCCGTGAATGTGCGTGGCGTAAGAGTTTTTCTTAATGGCTTCTATCGACTTGATATGATTGCCCATGTAAAATATTTGATATGATTCCGCATGTAAAAAATATACAGACGGAATTCTAAGGAGGGGAATAGCATACCTACTTCCCGAATGATCCAATCATTCTTCGTCTCTTCATGTAGTCTTGCCACTATTTCCGACATTTGGTTCAAGAACCCATCATTCTTTGCATATGCTTTATGAGCTCCTCCATACATGTTACGTCTGTTCCATTTCATCATTATTGCTCCAGCTGGATTTAATTTTTCCCCAGTGTCATTACTGAGTAGAATTATTAAGTTTGGGTGTAGAAAAAAGAGTAACTGTGAATGGAAGTACGTACTAAGAGGAGCGAGATATAAACGACCAGTGGGCACGCTCATACTGGAGCCTTGTTCAAGATCCCATTAACGTGTTTTCTACTGACGTAATAAGTGCTTCCTTACATCACCCTCCCATATTGACTATCATGAGAGGACGGAGAAGAGAATTTCATACAGAACAAACAGCTTGCATGCTGCGTTTTTTCTTCTCTCTCTCTCTCTCACTCTTATTATTTCTTCATTTGTTCCAGAACAGTGGAACTTTCCGCTGCTTTTCCTAACTCAAATCTTTCGTTGTTGAGGAGCATACGCATACACAAACATTATTGCTTTCTCTGCAAGTCAAGTAGAGGATGGGAGGAACGACTGAAATTTATCACCTTATTGCTGCTTCTCTACCACTCCAGCAATTATATAAGGCGGCTTCAAGACATGGCCGCCTGTCCATTCAGCTGGAATGAAGCACGGAGGTCTTCCATAGACAAGAAGTTTTAGACGATACTCTGTATTTTTTACTTTCTAAGGCTTCCTATAACTCATACTGTAAAACATGCTGAGACCAATATTGTAAAGCTCGATTATTATTTTTTCCATGTAGTAGCAGTACTATAGTTAAAGGTTTTGACGTATTTGCTAGCCATGTGAGACGAAGGGCGTGATTATTGGATGTAGAGTAGCCTATTTGGTGAAGTTAGGCTTACGTCAGTTTAGAGCGACAACACCTCACCTGTTTTTACTCGGCCATATGACCTCACGTGTCACGTATGCTTCATGCACCTGAATTGATAATAAATTTACCAAGTTTTCTGCAGCCTAAGGCATTCACAATAAACGTTCGATGACGGCTAATATTATCTCTCCTTGTCATTCTAGTGCCAAGTTGAAATAAAAATTGACTGGGGTGCTTACATCCCGCGGAAGCAGAGACATGAGAAATCAGCCTTTGCACTTCTCCTGAATCAATTTCTTATGCTAATAAGCTAAAAGCAATGGGGAAAGTGCTGCTAGAGAAGGAGGCAGAGGAAGGGATTAGGACGGGAAATTCCTATTATTCCACGGGAATTGGGATGGGAAGAGCGTGCGACTGTTGTTGTTGTAAACTTAAGTACGACAGTAAGAAATTGCATGTAATACAGAGAAGACAGGATGAGGTTAAGTTGTTGTCATTTTCCGTCTACTCACTTCATCCCTGGCTCCTTGCCTTTCACTCTTCTATTGCCGGCAGTCTAGTGCTTTCCCTCAGAGGAATCTCATGTTTAATTCATCCCAACTGTAGTAGAAATCTTCTAGGGATTAGTTGTCCTATGGTCTGTCTTGTCACAGCGCCCAAGTAATTGCTAGTCAAAAGATTTCTCTGTTTTTTGTTGGGTCCCTCAAACAGTCCTTATGCAAACTACTCCCACGTGTAGATTAATCCATACGAATGTTTGTTTGTAAAGTTGCCAAGGTATACCAATTTGTAATGCGCTGGCAATTATTAAATTGACATCACTGTGCCTATAGGTCAGAGAATGGGAGCTATTTACACGTGGGATTCCAACGGACTCAACAACTACAAACGACTCTGAATATTCCTGCTCCAAATGAACATGGATTATTCAAAAGGCTCTCATGCGTCCCAAGTCCACGTTGCAATATTGAAAAACTCATTATAACTTAAGGCAGTTAAATTGGATGAGATTTGTGTACTACAACAAAACTGGAGACAAACTTACGAGTTTGTTGCTGACTGGTGACAATTTCTGGGCATTTGCTTCTGTTGTTGTTGCTGATTAAAGTCGGGGAAGTTGGAGGACTTGTTGTGGTTGTAGCTTGATTTAATTGGCTAAAGGATGAGGGTGAATTTGGAGCAACGGAGGCTTCTGATGGGCTGGACGGGACTCCTGTAAGTTGACCCCAATCACGGATCCCAAAGTACTTGACCTTCTTTACCAAATAACACCGCGGCATCTTCAGCTCTACTTACACCTGTAAATGGAATATAAAATAGATGAGATAAATGTGGATTTGAATGGGAACATACCTTGTTCTCAATGAATGCATTGTACACGGTGGGCCATATTAAGGTATACGTTCTCTTTCGTGAATAACTTCCGTTATTCTTTAACTATAGCAATTTCTAGTACCAATTTTGGAAAATTCATCACGGCAGATTTTGAATTGTTGGGTTCCCTCCTGAGGTCACCTTTTGGATGCACAGACACACAGAAACATTTTCTGAAGTCTCAGCTTTCGGCCGATGTGCTCCACAAGTCTCTGCAATCATTATTTTAGGTGATATTGGCGTCCAAAGTTTTAAAACTGTGCTGAACCCCCCCCCCCCCAAATACATATTAAAATGGAACTTTTTTCTTTGAGCTCAATTATCTCAGGCAATTGTTGAGCGATTTTATCGTGGGCTATATCACAAAAATACCCCAAGAATCTAGTTTCATACTTGGTAAAGAAATTGCTATAGATATACGATGACGGAAGTTATACGCAAAAGAAAGTATACACCTTAATGTTGCCCACGCAATATGCCCGATGAAAGGGAAGATCCGCTTATAGCAAACACCTCACTTTACTCCATATAAAATGTATACGAGAATTTTTATTCTCTATGAATGCACACCTGATGTCTTCTTGTGCTAGAGTGACACTTTGATCCTGCACATTTCCTTTGCACTCAAATAGCCTGGAAATGACAAATAACTCGGATGCATTTTCAAACCACCACACTGCCCGTTCGTATGAAACTTGACATGTGAGTGTATTTACCATTTTATCCTACCACCCTTGGCTTTTCATGGCCCAAACCGTTACGTACATGGAATATGCAGGGTGGGCCAGGGGAAGGTTTACACTTGTAACCCCGAATAACTTTTAGAGTTTTGAAGCTATACACATGGCGGGTACCAATTCTGAAACTAGAGTCTTGAAGCATTTTTTTCATCTATCCCAAAAATTGACTGATGTATTCACACCCGCAGAAAAAAGTTGGATTTGAACATTTGTTTAAATGCGTTTCAGTACATTTTTAAAGTTTGGGCAGTGATATCTCCCAGAATAATGATAGTGGAGCATATTGTTCGAAAGCTGAAGTTCCAGAGAATGTGCTGAACACTCAAAAAGTAACCTCAAGAGGGAACCCAAAATTTCAAAAATCTCAACCGAGATTTTTCAAAATTTTAGAATTTCTTTTTGAGGTCACCTTTTGAATGCAGAAAAATATTCTCTGAAGTCCTAGCTTTCGGCTGATGTGCTTCACATGTCTCTACGATCGTTATTTTCAAAAATAAAGGCGTTCAAACTTTCAAAAATTACAGGTAAACGCCCCTTTTTACATGTTAAAACAGAACTTTTTTCTTTGGGTTCGAATTTCTTAGCCAATTGTTGGGCGATTTTAATACGGAATTGATCAAAAAAATATTTCAAGACTCTTGTTTCAGAAACGGTACCCATCCTGTATATAGCTTCAAAACTCTCAAAGTTATTAAGGTTAAAAGTGTAAACCTTCCCCTGGCCCACCCTGTATACTACACGACCATTGCCAAGTGTGTCACATAGAGCTATGTCCAGCTTAATGAATCAGAAGTTACTTGGCATGAGTGATGACAGTGGCAGCCATCGCAGACTTTCTCCATTAATAGGCAATATATGTGTAAGATTTTAGGATAAAATCCCGAAGTGTACGATGGTGGTGTGTGCATGTGTGAGCGCGATAGGGACAATTGGTTGGGAAAAGACTTTGATTTGTGGGTCTCACGTCTGTGTGTGTGTGTGTGTGTGTGTGTGTGTGTGTGTGATGGTATTAAGCCCGATATAGTTGCTGAGGTTAGCCTATTGGAGAAGACGAAGAGGAGACATGCTTTGGCTCGTCTATCCCTTTCTCTCTCACTCGCCTTCAAGTGGTAAGCAATCAGTTTTATCACCAGCAAAAGGAAGGAGGATGAGAAGGAGAAATACAAAGGGATCAAATTGTGATATCGATCAAGAGCTCAACTATTCTACCGTCTAGATTGCTGATCTGTTCATTCAGAAGGTATTATCAAGCTAGAATGAATCCCTGCTCCTTGGCTGCTTCTTCCCTTCTATCTATAACGTACGTGTTGTGCAGGAGAGTGGGCTTGAATGCAGCCAGTCTGAAGCAATTCCAAACTACTGTACAGTACGATGGAGCAATCCACTAATTCCCCTATCTATCCTATTCTCATATGTATGTCACTATTAAGCTGTGGGCTTCTGGCACAATTGTCCATATTCAGTCACTTTCTACACACATACACACACACATCGTATTAGCTTTTACACTTTGAAAATGAAAGTAAGGGCAGAGAAAAATGCCCTCCTGCTCTAAAGAGAAAGCTACGGACATAGAAGGAAGACATATGAGGATCTTGTGAGAGCATCTGTGTGCATGTAAGTGCGGGTATGTGTGGATAGACGCAGGGAGAATGAGCGAAAGAGATGCTGAGTAGAATCAGCTGTAAAATCAATCTTGTAGACACATATCTCCGACTGCTCCAAGATAGAACCCACCATAACTGAGAGGATTCCGTTGGTTTTGACGTCGTCCTTCGCTTAAATTATCATTTGAAGACGTGGCTTTTGGAACAGACGGAGCTGAACCATTTGGCAGGATTAACTGTGTAAATATTAAATCCTCCACTGTATAACCTCATCTCATACTCCTCCTTGTTCCTCCAACATAAATTTATAAAACTAATATCATCTTCTTGTACAGTAGTTGTAGTAGTGCGGTGGATCCATTCCAGCAACACAAACTTATCTCTTTTCCCTCCTGTCATCTCCATATAATATAATTTCTTGTTGTAACAAGGAATCCACACCATTTCCCATTTGCCTTATCCTCCTCGGTCATCATCTTCACGATGATGATGATGATCAAGAGCAGGAATCTTTTGGGAAGTAGTAATGGAGTTGGGGAGGACCTCTGTGTAGCCACAGCGAGAAAGATAGTTGGGGGAGGAGGACAGCAAAGAGGAAAAAGAAACCACTACATCCCGCAGGGCGCCATCCGCTTTCTCTACAAAAATCTCTCATGACCATTTTTCACAGCCAAAGTTGACAGACTATAACGAACGTTATCTAACGGGATCTGTGGCAAGAGATTTATGCCCATTAAAAGTGCCGTAAATTATGCAACTGGATGAAAGTTAAGGGAAATATCTTAATTAAGGAGGAGCAAACAGGAGCGGATCTAGCATGGAGTGAGCTAATTCGGAAATCAATGGCTCTTCGTAGAGTGGAAAATTTTTGTGTAAAAGTGCCCTGCGCTTACTCTAAATCATCCTTGCGGTCGGTCCTTGCTCAAGGACGTGCCGGATTGTTGTATGTGAACCATTGTCTGTTGGCAGAGACTACCATACATATGTCTTTCAGTGTAAGAGGAAGAGGCCGTAGATTACCATAGTAATACTCTTGACATGTCATTAATACTGTCTGTACAAGTCCAGTAGTATCCTTCGTGCAGAATGGATTCTCCGACTCTGCAGCAGCCGTCTTCATGCCAACAAGCAATCATGATTTCTCCTTCCTATAGCACAATTTTTCGAATTGAATCCAAAAAAGCTTGGAAATCCCTCCTCCTTCCACTGGAATTTTTTGGCAATGGTGGAGCTAAACTTGAGTGAAGAGCCTCATATTTCATGGAAATATCCCCATAAATTACGGCTCAAGTAGTAGTTCCAAATCGATAAGTCCCATCAGGAGGAAGGGAGTGTAAAAGTTATTCCAACGCCTGCCTTATACGACGGCATGTAATTCATTGCATCAACCATCACTCCCTGTGACAATGGCAGAATTTTATGTCTTCACCATAACCATTGAACAAACTCCTGTGGTCAATTCCCTCACACCTCTAAAGCCATTAGATTTGGCCTGAAGTGAGCAACTTTATAATCATCTGTCTTCGAGCCGAGTCTTCTATCCTTGCCACTAGATCACATAAAAGCTTCGAACTAAAAAATGCTGCAAAATGAGTTTTCTCATTGCACAGAAGTGCGACAACTTGCGACTCGTTACATTTATATACATTAAATTGTTCCGCAGGAATGTTTAAGCGCACGTGTAGTTATCAGTTTTATGTCATCAACCTGGTTCTCTCCTCAACTCATATACATGTGTTCTGTAGTACTCCCGATTGACTGTCTTGTTGTCATATTATCTGTATTGAAATTATTAGTGTAATATTTTTAATGGCTTCTAAACCAAAAGGGAGTTTGGCTATGAGCTAGCTTCAAGTTCGTTAAACTGTTGGGTCCAACTCTCGCTGGACCGAGATATTTTTTTCTGAGCTTTGCACTCAATAAATAATGCAATGGGACAGTAAAGAGTTAGCCTGAGCTCGGGGGCTCATAAATATTCACATTGCAGCAAGGGATACTGTTAATGAGAGTTCTGCCATAAGAGAAATAAAACCGCTTCGTCTACGTATTACGTACATGCCCGTTATGCGGCCAGTAGGGAATAAAAAAAATTATGTGAGGATAAATACAAAAGGGGATTATCTCGTTGTAATGACTGACTCATGGGTAGCCAGGAGGGTAGGGAGCAAAATTGGGAAATGCAGGAACACATTCGGAGATGTGAATCACACCGGTGGCTCATTCTCCGCGTATCCTGGTAACCCGAGTTGTTGTTGTAAGAGAGGGGGGAGAGAGCTCCACGAGGAATTCTCCACGGAGAAAGACTAGCATTAGATATGGACATGAGTGTATACGCTGGATGTATGTAGTATATATATGCAAGCGGAAAACAGTGCGGCTGATGAAGTCACGAATGTGCATAGAAGAGGAGCGAAAGAAGAGCTGAGACTGCCGCAGGAGCAGCTGCCTGCCTGGCTTACTTACTTCCTCCTACTTTGGGACTTGATGGAGGACGGAGAGAGAAGTGTAACGTGTGCTCCGAATGGTAGCACGTGTATTACGGACACCTGTTATCCTTCCAAAGGCACACACATCCCAAATCTCTTGTGACTTTGTCCATGTGTGTCCATGATAAAAAGAAGCATGAGCACAGTGACTGAAAACAAACACTGAAAGAAGGGCGCTCTAATTGTGACAATTTGTGAGACATGGCCGTGCAGCATCAAAACTAGGTAAGTTACATATTGAACTGTACTTACTTCAAGTCGGACCAATATATACACAGTTGAAGCCAGAAACTATCTATGTGTGTATTTAATTTTCCTCATGTAATTATTTGATGCCTCCGTGTGTGTCTCTCCAAAGCACCACAACGATGTTCCTCTCACTCTCCCATACAAACACAGTTCTGAGGATGATAAATTATGAAAAAGGATGGCTGGGATTTTCCACAAACTTGAACCTTGTCATCCCCCACGCTCACTTTCTCATCCGAACATGATGATGACGAAGAACAACTCACTCTCCTGTCAACTTGGGATGTTAAACTGGTGACAGCCCCAGTTTCTCCACTATATTACTATGACAACAATGAATTATTCACAGACACAACACACTGTCATTTAAATACACGCACAAAAAACTTTAAAATTTCAGTCGTATTCGTTGCTTTCTATTTTCTCGTCGTCGTTTCTTCTTCTTGTTGAGATTACCACCAATATGTTTTACGTTCGTTTCGTTGTCGCTATGACTTTTCCCTATACTTGATTAGGGTAACTAATCAAAGACAGAGAGACTTGCTCTTCTTCCTATTCAGTGACCAAGTGCGCGGAGAAGAGAGAAAGCCGCAGAGTATATAACTGCACACACAGATAGACAGACACGGAGAGAGCGAAGCAACGGGAGTGAGTGAGTAAAGTATCGCAGAGAGAGAGAGAGAGAAAACAAGTAACCAAACAGAATACCTTTTTCCTCGCTTTATCCTTTCTCTTCAGCTTAGTGACTGAGAATTTAAATTACTCCCTTGTCCTCTGCTATGAAATCAAATGTCAATGGGTGTAAATATGTGGATTTCATTGTGTGTGAGTAGGTAAAAGGACACCCACACAGTGCGGATGATGAAGAGAACAAAGAAATATATCTTGTGTGTCTGAATACTGTAGGCACCCTGTGAGAGAGGTTGGTTCCTTGGCCAGATCGAAAATCGTATATTGAGAAAAGCTCGGCATGCGCAGAGCTGGACTACCGTTGCTCGCAAACTCGGCTCGGTTCTCCCTCGCACCACTGATCGATACCATGGAGGGATGTATTAATATGCTTTATGCCCGGCGTAAATTCTAATACGCTTGTATACGCTACATATATGCAGAGGGGATTTTTTATATGGGCCTTCCCCTGACGTATGTATACCTCGTGTGTGTCTGTGTGATGAAAACACGGGAGAAACTCGGGCCAAAAAATCCTCCGTACTGCTATGAGCTCCTCGGATGTGTGGCCTTAAACTATGGGGAGAGAGGGACCGGAGGGTAGCCATGTGTACATGTGTGCGTATGCAATACAATGTAGATTGCCGTCAGGTTCGTGGCAACAGCCCAATTTATCCTCTCCTGCAATGATATCCCATTCCGTCCAAAGCCCCTCCGTACAAACAGACACGCAAATGCGTAAGCATACACAAAGCCCTGCACTCCAGCAAGCGTTCCTTTTGTGCGAGAAACTTTTACTTTGAATCCCAAGCATTATTGAGTCTGAGAGTTGACATGTAAATACATATCAACTCCATGCTCCCCTTCCAACTTTTCAGCATAAGACATTCTCCTTACCACCTGCCACAGGCCAACTTTATTGGATTCATAAAAGGTGAGAGGTAAAGGAGTTGGCAATTTACACACCCATTGCATATACATCCATCCACCTCAGTAAGGTTGACTAGGTTAAATATCAATCCACCTCTTACAAGCTTTCCCCTGCAAAAATTTCAAGTCCATGTCGTCCTTTCTACTTAGCATGACACATAAGAGTATTTTTTCTCTCTTTCCTTTTTACATATCAAGAATAAATCCACGTCTCAACCACCACTCAGGTAGTATTTGTCTCTCAAGTTAAATGAGGGCAAAACTTGTCTCAAGTACTTGGGAGACCCATGATGATTGACTCCCATTTAAACTCTTTAATAATTCTGATGAAGCTTATTAAAGTCGAGCCGTTCATTCCCACTTGTTCCGTCTCATTAAAATTTCACTGCACACGTGGTGATTAAATGCGCATGTGTGCGCGTAAGTGTAATTGCTTACTCCTCTACTCCTCACTCATACTCGAGTCAAATGACGGGGAGAATTTTATGGAAATTCAATTCCGATTGTGGATAATGCAAGAGAAGCATTCAACCTGTTGACCATGCTGCAGTCAATTCGCGTGTGTACAGTCGCATCCAAGCAGTATTAGAGAGAGTAAACAAGCTATGCACCTTTCCTTCTTATACTAAGTAAGACTTGGTTTTTAAAAAGATATTTTTTTTAACTCCAGTTCAAACAATGGTCGGAATTCACAAATAGAAGGAGCAGTTTAAGTGGCGTAGGGAGACAAGTTTACTTACCATAGCAAGTTGAAGGAGACAAGGGAGATAGGGCGATCTTACTCCGACTTTACGTTTGTCAAATGAATTTTTAAAAAGGTTTTCACTCTTGTTTCACTGCTCCCAACAGCTTTGTATGGTAGCTCTCCCTTGTTCCCATTGGACATGTATTACAAAGGGCACTCTTTTTTCTCAATGGCACGCGAGAGAAAGGGAGAAAAGAGGAAAAAAGAGATAAAGAATCGTGATTTTTTTTCAACTCACATTTTCCCCTATAAAATATTGGCTCATTTAGAGGGATTTAAACTGTGAGAATGTAGCATAGGGGGACGAAGGGGGTTCACCCCCACCGGCATTTATAGCATTAAGACTCTCTAGGTTGTGTAATAAGTAGTGGTGAAAAATGTTTGCATATAATATACACAGCACATTGTATTCTTTAAAGCGCTCAATCCTAATGTCAGTCTAAAGGGAGGGCTTGTGTATGTGGCGCTACTCTCTCGACAATGGATACTTTAATATCTTATCGTGCCAGTTTACAGAGGGTCCCATATCTCAACCTGTGTACGTTTATACCGCTTCCATGAGTTGGCAGAATCCTAGCTACTACAAGACTCACGCAAAGTGAAAGGAGGACGTATGAGTTTGGCAATCCTAATGCGTGCTGATAGTGTATATAATCCCGTTCTCCCAATAATTGTCAAGCCCGATTCCCATTAAGCATGGAGAATTATATCCTGTGATAATACTCAGTGCTTTTACGACGTGTGAAAATCCCTCAACAGCTCTAAATTATGCTTTCATGATGACTCTCGGGGTGGGTATTATGGAGGCTGAAGGAAAACGTGTTTACTATTAAATGGCTTGTGTCAACTATATAGAAGCAACAAGCTGTATAAATGCTTGTCTTCAGCCTTTGACTGACGGTTGGACGGGAAGGCGGGAAATTAATAGAAGAATAGTAATAATCCGCTCCATGATTTTTTGGATAAAATCTTCATTCATGCCGATGATCCCGTGCTGATGTAAATTGTAGCAGGAGTGGCAGGCGGGAGGACGAGATTTTAATACAATTAATGGATTCAGCTGAAAGCTTGGAAATAATGGAGATTTCCCTACTCTTACAAACACACATTCGGATAAAACTCCATGCCAATTTAAGGCGTAGAGTGGCCAGAATCATTTGATTTGTGCTGGACAATGGTCAAAGAGAACTAATCTGCTTATTCAGTGAGTGTAAAAGCGATTAGGAACACACACAGATGGAGATCAACGGGCTCGTTCCGAAGAGTAGGTTGAAGTGGTCGTGATAACGTGGAAAGTCCGCTTAGTTGTCTACATTGGTAATTTTCAGGTGAAATTCATGACGTCACTATGAGAGTTGGAGAGGAAAGAGCGCTACGAATAGACATGCATTGTGTGAGGGTTTGAAAATAGCAAGAGTTACACTTTTTGTACATACTGGGGTGTGCACATATGAGGAAGAAGAATCCCAAGTTTCCAGGTCATTACACGACAGTATACATGATGGTGTGGGAATGAAGCAGTTGCGAGAGAAAGACCTAAGCCAAGTTTTGCCTGAAAGAGAGCGAGAACTTGTGAGGGCATATCCACGTTGCTTGTTTGATGCAATGTATTAAATCTGCATCCTCTCCATACTACTGAACCTTCACAAAATGTGGCTCACACACATCCTACATCGAACTGCTCTTTCACATGAGACCTTAGTTAATTACTAGTCTCACGCTCTGTCACACACATACGAACTACACACAAGCCAATAATCCCTGCGTCTGAATTGATCAGATAGTAATGGTTGCCATGTGTACGTAGTCAAGCAACTTGTAAATTAGACTGCGTCATCAATGTCCAGTTAATTGTCGTGTCAGCCATTGATAGCAAACTGGGCATATGTGGGATTTGGCTAGGCTAGCAGGAACAGTAGTGCTGTAATTATACAAGTGTGTTTGTGGCTTAGAGGAAATTCTACTGCGTGAGGAGACAGAAAGGAGAAATTTATCACCGTTGGCACCCTTGCTGCTCTTGCTCCTTGTCCTACACACGTAAGCTCGTAGGAGTGAAAGTTGGCACACGGCTTGATGACACTTAAATGCACACACACATGCACATATGAGTCACAAATACATACAAAACCCTGAGATAGATTAGCAGGGCTATAGCTACCGAGAAATAAGATGGTAGCACACAAAGCTCCCACACTTTCGTTATGGCTCGATTTTCACGCAGTCTTTGGCTTGTAAAATGAGGATCAGAGTTAAAGTGAAAGTTTTTTAAAACTCGGACAACTCGGGCTCCTTGAGAATAAAATGGGCCGAGAATGTGACTTAACTTTCTGCCCAAGAGAGACATAGGAAAGGAAGAGGAACTTGGCCCTTGGGCTTAGCAAGGCTGTGAGTAAATTTTTTCTCGTAGACGGACTCACAGTTTCCAAGCATTCATCAACTGGCTCTTTAACTCCCTGTCACATTCCTCCTTCCTCTATGCATCACAGCCTCTCTAGATTGCCAAAAAGCCATAGCAAATTTCCCAGGGATTCTTATGTATAAAGCACGTGAGAAAACCACATAGTTAATTCCACTCATATGCTCCCATTTAAAATCATACTACGTACATATGCATACGTGCTCAAACTCTACACCATAAACCACTGCCAATGAATCCCTCCTGTGAGCCTTCTTCTTTTTCTTTGTCCTCATCCAGCAACGGCGGTGGAACAAGGGCTTTTTTCTCAAGCTCACCACGATGAGGGATTTCCAACGGGATAAACCGAAGGAAATCCCACAGATTATGGATCCTCAGAAAAACTTAGCTTCCTCATTTTCTCCCACTAAACTACACCATCCGAATTTTAATATCAATTCCCTCCAGCTAGTTTACCTAATCAAACCTTTCTTCAATTTTTTCCTGGCATCCCATGTGGTCAATCTCTACTGAAGATATCGAATACAAAGCACATTCTTCCAAAACCTCCTATGATTGCCCCATCTTCCATCATCTCTCAATCTCATAAACACACTTCTAGCGGGCATCCAAAGGACAATCGGTATCAGAAAATTGCACCCTTTTCACGTAGCGCAGCAAGAGGCTAATTAGAGACAAATTCCCACTCTGTTCCTTCCTTTTCAAGTAGACCTGTACTCACTTGATCCTTGCATCATTATCTGGACAAGTCGTTAATTAGATCTATCACTAGTATTAGATCTCATGTAACCTAACATTTTCTGTGGAAACTAGTTTCCAGGAGGGTAGTAGTAGGAGGGTATAAGTTTTCATACTGACGGAAATTCTAAAATAGCTTCTGACGTTGACCTGATAAAAAATATGAAGGGTATTCACGTTCGACCATTTCATTTCCTGTCCTCCACGTTATTCGATCAGCTTTTTCCTAGGAGGAAACAATGCAAGTAGGGCCACCTATAGGGAGGATGGTAAACCAAATGGTGAATTTCAATACGACTGCTCAGCCAGCATCCGTCTGTAGACTTTCCCGGGTACAGCAAAAGGCGGCCTCAACTTTCATATTCATGCCTGAGTTGCTAGCGTGAAATTAGGCGTATAAATCGACTGTGCAAAGCTTTAGAGAAGCCGAGCCCGCACTCTCAGCCGAAAGTTTATGTTTACCTTTTTTTCCTCCTCTTTTCATTTCTACACATGAAGGCTGGTGAAGTACAATGATGGATTATAGTAAGAGTTTTGACTGGAGATTTCGAAGGAATTATGATGACCTAAATGTTTAAAATAAAATAAAAAGTAAAAGCAAGCGGAAAGGTCACCTTTGAGTTCTAATACTAACTGCTGTGTCTACAAGGAGAAAATTACCCCATGTGTAAAAGCATATGCAGAAGAATTTCAGTTTGAGGTAGAGGTATAACTCTTTGGGAATCATTCAACATACTAAAGGACAATGAACCGATGTTAAAGTATGACAGCGAGATGCTAATGTGATGGACTCGTAGCTCGTAGTACATCCATTCGTGTATAGCCATGGGCTGTTGACAGGAAACAGAAGCTGAGTGATTGACTAGAAGTGAGGCTGAATGAAAGCATAATATTTCCAATGAATTTTCAAAATGTCAAGCGATAGAGTTGTTCGGACAGAGGCCCCTCAGATACGCATTGAAGGCCATGAGTGGTAACATTACGCCTTAGGAAACGTTATAGCAAGTCTGTCTGGGAGTCAGTAATGGCTCGCAGATGGTGATTTGGAAAACGATTTACAATCCAAGTTGAATGAAACATGTAGACAGGGAGAGAGAAAGGAAGAAGACAAGAGTAAAGAGGATGTTTGTAAGAAGACGAAAGAAGAAGAACGGTTGGAAAACATGGAAGGAGAAGGAGGGATGAGCGTACGAGAGAGAGAAGGAATCCATTTAAGTGAATGTCTTTTCAGCAACATCTAGCATAAGTGTTGGAGAGTTGTTCCTGAAAGCACATAAACTTTAGACAGGGGCAAGGGAGAAAGAGCGAGAGAGAGAGTTGTGTGGGGCAGAGGATCCCTCCGAGCCATTTTCTACTCTGTAATAACGTCGTGTGTCTTCCTGGAACGTTACAAATTTTCTAATATAAAAATATGGCAGGTTGATTCTCTCTGTGTGAGAGTAACATCTTCTCTCTCTCCTTGTTTTCCCCATCCCATGTAAGTACGTGGGTAGTGAGTGGAGAGAGGAGAGCAGGCTGGAGCTTATGCTTGTAAAAGGGAGCTTTTATACAAGCTGGAATTTTCGCAATAATGTAAACATTTGTATCATTGTCAGCATTGCTTCTATGTTGACTCAACATGGTGGCACCCATTGATTAATGGGATGCAATTCATTCCTTCCATAAATTTTAACTCCATTGCTCCTGCCGCATGAATTAAATGCTCACAACAAAACGGGAGAAGAAGGATGAAATGAGCATTCCCGAGACTCCTTTTTTCGCCTCTTGACATTTACCATTTAATATTATGGCGAATTTTTTTAACCTCCTGCTTATTCCACTCCCCACCCCTCCTCTCTGTCATTTTCCAGTTGCGTTCTAAACTATCGTGTCCGAGGCCCTGTTTCCTAATCGTTGTGACTCTCGTAGTGCCGTCCTGCCGTCTGTTGTGCAATTATACGTCGTAATTCGATTGCTCTGTCAAGCTATGTTGCAGGCTGCAGTGGTAAATTTGAATGCCAAACGGCTGGACGTATCAGATGGAGAGGAATATTAGGATGAAGTGGCCGGGGAGCAGGGCCATAGGCGTTACCCGTATTTTCAAGTAATTTCATTGCTTGTCTTGTCTTGCCAAGCCATAAAATCAAGCTGAGCATCCTCCTGTCTCCTTCAAAACTGCATACTGTAACCTTCTACTTGCTCTATACGGTGGCTCTGGCCTCCTCATATACTCACATGAGAATAATGCACAGTCTGGTGCCCATTGTACACACAGATACACAAACACATACAGTGTCTGTATATACAATGGCAGCCCTCCCGGTTCAAGTAATTCCCACAGTAGCCCTGTCTATTTCCAATGACGTGAACGTATAGTCCACCTTTAGTTGTCCATGGAATATGATAACATGGGTCCTACTCCAGATCCTCACGTATGGGCGTTGTACCAGCGGACGTGTCGGGGCCTGAAATCCAGCCAGATCCACGTATCAACATGTTCAAGCTGAGCCTCCAGTGCTCCCCATGCAATCCGCGGCCCCATCAGTTGCTTCCAATGGCGTATTATTACGGTATCAGAAAAGTCCCATTCCACCATTCAAGGCATTAGGAAATGCTGAGGAAGCAGAGCAATTTTGGACAACAAGAAACCCAACTGTGGCTGTCTACTTGAGGGCATTTGTACGGAGAAAAAGGTAAGACTCGCGATTTCATATGCACACGCTCCCATTGCGCCATATGTGCCGAAAGGCCCAGCCGCAAGCCGATCTACACGTTGGTCATGAACCTTGATACAGACCCCGACGTCACTTGGTTTTCTCCATTCAAACTCACATCTAAAATATTATTTGTAGCGGGAGAATTTGGACAAGGGCCTTTTTAAAACGTGAGACGTAAAAAAAATGTACCAACAATTTCATCGCTCTACGGCCATTTCATCCTTTCCTCTTGCCAACCAGTTGACGTTGAACCTTGGACCGGCTGCATGCACTTTTCAATGGACCTTATATGTACGGCTTTTAACATTGTCTACATGGATTCCTCCCTTTTTCAAATCCGTGAACACACAAGCACACACGTACACAACAGACGCAGACAAGCATAGAAAAACAAGCTTACAAGTCAGCAAAGGTAACATCTTGATTCACGTTTCTATTTCCCGAAATAGGAAAATGAAAAAAACCGGAGAAGAAAAGAGGGAAAGGAGTGCTGTTAAAACCGGGAAATCTCGAGACAACAACTGGACGACGACGGGATTTCATTACAGAACATTTGATGCAAGTTATTTCCTATTTAAAGTTAAGCCGGACAAGAAGTGGATGTAGGGAATCACTATTCGATTACCGAAATCGAGCGAGAAACCGACTCCCTAGCCTGCAGTACAGTATGGTCACCATTACATTAAGTAGATGGAACAGTTCAGCCTCATAGCATCTCCTCTACTTATATATTTTTCCGTCCTCAATATTACAGTGAAAGAACGACCTTTTCCTCTTACCTGGTCAATCGGGACTAGAAACCTTTTCAAGCTCAACTCAAGCATAAAGCCCAACTCGTTCAGTCAGCCTTGAAATGACCGCTTTTTTTTAACATCGGATTCGCATCTTCAAATTGATCATGATTCTCAAAATAAAGTCTACATTGGGAAAAAATCTAGAGAATAATGTAAGTAAGGGTGTTGAAGAAAGAAAGAGAGAAGAATGAAACATCTATTTGATCCCACCAGTTGATTCATCCCATAAGGCTTTGCTGGGACCTGAAACAGAAGCGACGTCGGGATCGATAGTGTCTGTGGTTTTAGAGAGAGAAAAAGAGGAAGAAGATGAGGAGAGAAGATGGAAGTAGATTGCACAGGGAACCGGAAGGAAAATGAATAGAAAATTCGGATAGTTTGCAGTTGGAGAGAAAGACGAGGAGTTTGGAGGAGTGAAGGGAGTATAAGCCAGGATGATGGCGGTGAACCAGAGGCTTCATGCATGGATTCATCCATTCAAGTTGAGTGAAAATTTCAGGCCAAAAAGTATATAGGGGGAAGCATCAAGTAGTAGTGGTGGTGATGGTGGTAGTTGGAATTAAAAGCGGATAGTAGTCGTAGCAGTCATGATGATGATCAAGACGAAGAAGTAAGAAGAAGACGACGACGACATGAGGGCCATTGTCAAGTCACCTTCCTTCCTGGCTCAACAGTTCTTGAGTATTCTAATCCTCCCCCGCATATGAATGCCAACATGATGGCATATAAGCTTTGAAATTATACAGTGAATTTGGAGGAGAAAATCTCTAATTTAAATAAAAACAGGAACTGATGGTGGCTTTTGACGAGGCCATATACATGTAATGGACGTGGAATTGAATAGATTTTGCGTGTGAGAAATGCCCGTGTATGTGTGCTCAATGAGGGGAGTTGAGGACGGTAGCATGAAATTGCCAAGTCTTCTTCACGTTTTCTACGATGCCAGAGTCAAGTTGTGGTACGAGGAGCCAAAAAGTGTGGATATAGTTCTAGATGAGCTGCTAGTATGTATGTAAAATGTTGAGCGAGTTTTTAGAGGGGAAGAAGAAGAGAAAAGAGCAGACAATCAGGACAGAATTCTCAGCAGACTAGTGAAAATGTTCTTTTGAGCAAATTCTTGCCTAATAAGTTTTTCGTGGGAGGCTTCTCGCTACAATATGCTCTTTTCTACCTGTAACTTCACCCAAGGGATTCTGTTTTTTTTTCTCTTCTTCTTCAACAAGACTTGAGCAACTTGGTGATCTCTTGTCGAAGACAGACTCTTTCCACTCATTACACCTGCCTTTGTATTCTACCAACGCCTACAACAACGTAGCAAGAAGAAAGACGAGCGTTGTTGTTGTAAATGTGGCGAAACCAAGTTACTTGTGTCCTTTGTAAGTCTCTGTCTTCTTTTTAACGTGTATGTTTGTTGTTCATATAAGTTTACATGGGGACAAAAGAAAAGTTAACTGTGGGTTTCTTTTTACAAAATTCTGAAATTTTCCCTAAACAGGTTCCAGTATCCTTATAAGATCGTATGATCATCGGGATCAAACAAAGTCGAGCAAGTTGCTGAGATAATGGAGAAGGATCATCATAATTTTTATCGTCATCATTATTATTATCTCATCGGCCTTTCTTTTTTGAAGAATAGAAAAGGTTGCGCTGCTGCAAATGTTGTGTTTCCAGTAAGTATATGCTGAACAAGTGTGTGGAAAAAGTGTGAATTATAATTGAATCAAGCTTCCGAGTGCGTCACATATGTGCAAGGACTTTGTTGTATTAGTGAGGCGTAAAAAAATTGGATGATTCAGCCCAGTAAATTGGCTCAACAGTCTTGCTTTTGTCTTGTGAATGTAATCTAGATGTCTAGCTTGTTAGTATGCACGTGTGGAAGTCTCAGGTAGAGACGGGAAGAGGAATGTGTTTTCGACGACAACGAACAAGAAGTAGAGAGGGAGAAATAGTAAATTTAGTACAAAAACTTTTGACTGTTCACATTGTGTGAAGGCATCCTAGTAGTAACTTGCTCTCAGTATGTTGGTCGTCTAAAAAGTCGTCTCTCTCTCTCCTTTTCTTTCCCCATTATGTCACCTTAAAGTTTTACATAGTCTGTCTTTCTAATCTGATGTTCGAAATGCAAACGGGAAAAAGTTTCATCCCACAACTTGACAACTTTGTTCCGATTCTATTAAAATGTGGATGTTTTGTGACTTAAGCTTCAATTTTCCCGTCTTCCACACCGAAATGCATTTGGACATATGCACACATGCAGGCTTGTTCTGCAGATGAAGTGAGGACACCCTCCCTCCCCATGTCCCTCCAACGTCCTCCCATGTCAAAGTTTTAATGAAAATTTTAATTTTTCCTCTTTAATTAGGAATCCTTTCATTATATTTGCGAATTAATTATTTACCATCAAAAATTAAACCGCAACAAGAGAGGGACGGTGGTGCGCAAGTTGGGAGCATCTGAGTTAGTCGGCTTGCCCCGCACCAAAATTACTCGGCGGACTGAATATATTTCAACATTCAGCCAAGTATTTGGATTTATCTTATGAAGAAAGAAGATGATGACGGCGAAGAAGATGAAGACGAGGACAAAAGCAGTGTCTCAGTTTTAAAAAAATATGACAGGGGAAGATGAAGAAGAAGAAGAGGAACATTGAAAATTGAAACTATATATGTGTGTCAAGTCCCTGAGGAGAAGGCTTGCTTGATTGCAGTCGGAGAAGACGGACACGTTTAGACAGGATCCAGCAAGGTGACAAATGTGAGACAAGCATCGTCTGGCTTGTATTCCACAGCCTTTAACATTCTGGTCACATAAAAAAGGTCTGGATTCAAAGCAGATGTGATGCCAGTCACTTGCCCGGTTTCCATTTTTTTCTCCCTCTTTGTACTGCCTCAGGTCCATGAGGGAATATATGTGTGAAGAAAGCGGATGAAGCTCGGGACACAGTTGACTGAATCAATCATATAGATTTACCATGGGTTGGCAAGACGTCTTTTCTCCTCCCCCCTCAGATTTGTGTCGGGTGCAATTTGTGAAATTATGCAGAGAAATATATTCTGAACAGTCAGGGCTTCTTCCTCATTAAATTTCAATAGCCTTATAGCTCTTTAGCTACTTCCTTGTGTGTTCACAGGTCAAACCTGAGGTATTAAAGTTTGGCCTTTTGTAGCGTGTGCGATACTAACTCGTGTATATTTAACCTTAAATAGCCTTAGTTATCATTCATAAGACAGCATGATATTAAATGTCGCGTTTGTAATGTTGAGATAATGACTTGTGTCTGTTGAAAAATGTGAGTCATAATGTGTTATTGTAGGGGTTGAGAAGGAGGAAGAATTTAAATGACATTGCCATTTGGGGAGAGAAGAAGACGAAGTATCGTCTCAGGGTATTACTAGCTTTTCAAAAGAGATGATGATGATGATTGAGGGAAAAAGTAGACCGCTGGGTGAGAAGAAGAAGACAAGAGAAAAGAAAACACTATCGTGGGTGATTACAAGCAGCAAGTATGAAAGAGGGAGAAAAGGAAGGGAAATGAAAATGGTCATGTTTGCACATAAACGTAGTTTTTCGGCTCCTTAGTGCCATGTCATTCACTTTTAGCTTGTTTCCTCTCCACTTTTCCCTCGCCTATGAGTGTGTGTACACGAAGGAAAGCAAGATTCTGACGATTATAATTGGTCTCATGGGACATTGTTTCTCCTATTGCCTCTCTCTCTCTCTCACTCTTCCCACTCAGTCACATCCTATCAGACTCCTCTTCTTGACGCAAACACAAACATACTCACACACCTATCATGGCTATCATCATGGTACTACATCCCATAAAATGCTGTCCTAGTTTACCTATCTGTAAAACTCGCTCGTTTAGCAACACGATTCCAAGGGACTAAGGAAATATTATGAGAGCAGAGAATGGTTGTATAAAAAGCAACCATTTGAATTCAATGTGTGAGCTCCTTGGGTTGTGTATGTTTTTCTCTATTGTCAGTAATGTAATCTAACTGTTGATTGGTACGTGAAGGAGTAATGCTATGGTGGTTCTATCGCCGACTTGTTATGCCTTTCAATGGCTGTAGACATTCTGATCATAGTAGCAGTAGCAATATAGTAGTAGTTGCAGTGGAATTTCTGTGCGGATTTCAATGTCTATTTTTTCCATTACATTATTCCTTTCATCTGTCGATACGGTGCTGTGTATGTAGAGGTCATTTTGGAATAAAAATCTCATAAAATTCCCCAAAATTGTAGGCCCATACGTAAGGATTAGTGAGAGGAAGGAGATACTAGCTGCCGCGTCATGACGAAGGAAACCATTTTTATTTGGCCATTGGAGAGCGATGAGAGACCTTGAATCTGAGCATGTTTGAATCCAAGCCAACATGTTGGGAGACGTGGCATTCAACTTGATTAGAAGGACCAAATAAGTTATCGATTGCTTTAATTCTATTAGAACAGTCCCATCGTCGTCTATGTATGGGCGAGATGTGATCCTTCCAATGAGTTTCTTCTCGTCATTTTCTCCACACTTGAACGATCCATGTCCAGTTCTCATCCCTTCTCCACACCTCAAATGGCCCTTGGGTATTTAAAGTGCAAAGAGCAAATGTAATTCCAGTAGGGAATAGCGGTGTTTTTCCATCTATTTTGGACGCTACATAAGAACGGTTGTCCATTTAGTTACGTAGGAGCCATAAAGAATTTCGGGTCATAATACAGTAGTAGTGTAAAAACTATGTTTGCTTAGTAACAAGAATACACAGTAGAGCTGTATTAAGAGCTTTGTGTGTGGCAGATTAAAAGTTATAGGTTGATGGCTTCAGTCACGATGAACTTGCCAACATGATCACCTCGTTGGGGGATACATACACGTGTGGATATGGAAGAAACGGGAAAATCTCAATGCACCTTGGATTGCCTACCCACTCATGAGGTTACTATTTACTTACCTTCTGGGTGTACATGTTACTCGCCAATATTGTTGTCAAAGGGAAATCATTATAGCTTTTTCTCAGCCACTTGTGCCAACATTTTGCTCCTCTCTGTTCGTATAGTATTTCTTTCATCAACTTTTCATAATAATAACACCTGCCGGATTTTACTCCCACTCCTTCTAGTCTCGGAGTGGGACAGCCACATAGTCACGGTGGTGCGCCTATACTCTCCAAAACCAACTTTTCTCAAACTTTTCCCTACGTGTGTGGTAGATGCGTGCACTGGAAATGTGCATGTGTCCATCCAATCAAAAGTGACTTATACATGTAGATTTTAGGTGTGAACATAAATATGATCATTTCTGGACTATATCTAATTCTCACATGGAAAATCTTCTGTTTTATTGTCACTATAATTTCCATGGATAGCAAAGGGGAGGAGGATTATTTAACCGCATATATATCTGCATGTAAACAAATGGAGAATGATAAGTACATATGTGCACATAGTGTATGTGCTTGTGCGAGACGTCAAAGGGGAAGAGACCGAGTCATGGGCTATATAATTAGTTTCTTCACATTTCCAAGGACTGGAAGTAAGTGGATAGTTCGGGACAGAGCAGTACTTGGCACCGCCACTCGTTACAAGTCCACATCATCATCAAGGCTTCACTCTCTGTATACAATTTACCCGACTCTATGTTCTTTCCCTCTCTCTCTCCCTCTACCGCGTATATTATTATGTGAATAATTTATTTATTATGCACAAACAGTTTGTTTTATGTTGGCGTTTGACTCGAGGAGAAGACGTGGAGAGGAAGCGTGTGATGTGTGTGAGGGATAAACATGATGATGATGAGTGGAAATTCAACAACTTCTTTCTCTGTAGAAAGAGTGGAAGGGTGTAATAACAGCAACCACCATGAGCCGAGGCTCATAATTACATTAGGGATGAGAGGTCATTCGGGCTCTCCTCACCATTCGTATGTTCCTCCTCTCAGTTCATGTTATATCTTCAATACATATAAATTGCCCGCACTTCCTAACTCACTTTCTCCTCTATTTGGGCAGACGAGTGAATGCTTCTACAATGGCGGCAGGGGCGAAGGAAAAGCTTTATAATACTCTGTAGTCATTCAATCACGTTGTCACATGGTCTCACCAAACCATTGACTTGTCATGTGTACCTTTCTTCGCGTCCAACTGTCTCTCTCTCTTTTCAGATTAGCTTCTGCATGTGTATAAAAAGTATAAATCAGAGTTAAGACAAACAGTTTAAGAGCAGCAGAGAATGATAGTCTGAGTTTTTTAGAGACAGCGAAAGCAATCAATGGCACTCATTTAGTCCCTTCGTCTTGCTAACATAGCACGTGTTTCGGTTCACATCCATGGCTCACATGCATACAGACGGTGAAATCGTCATTGATTTTTTGATTAGCACACACAAACTCACTAGCTAATAAAAAGCACACGGGCTGGATGAGAAGGTTTTGCTACATATACACATGTAATTCGTTGTTGTTGTTGATGCAAGCAACAATGGGAAGAGGGCTTTTCCGGACCGCAGGCAGAAGAATGGCATTCATCCTTTTATCACTGTGTTCAACAACCCCTCTCTCTCTCTCTCTCGCTTTCCACCCACCTTGAATTATTTGGGAGCAAGTCTTTGAGAAGGTTTAAATTAGCGATACAGGCGTAAGCCAGTGTTTATAGCTACCATGCACACACATACGCACGGCCTTCTGTCGTGATAACGAGAATAGCAACACCATTGTCTCCGCAGTCTGGAAGTGAGCCCGCTTTCAATAGCTGTCACCACTCGGTCTGAACAGGTGAAGCGTACAGCGAGCGAGTGGATCTTTTGAAATGTCAACAATATCAATATTATCGTCTCACTACATCTCTCTCGTCGCTGAAAACTTATCTTTTTTAAAGTCATATAAACTTAATGGAGATTCCGAGAAAGGTTGAATGGAACGAAATACGCACAGCCTTTTCTTTGCCTCTGGCTCAGGTTGATACCAAGCTTTTGTCTATTATCATATTGTTGCTCATGTCACGTGACAAATGATGAAGCTAACAAGACCGGTGATGCTTACCGCTACTCTTGGGACGAATTTTTTAATGCGCTTGAAAAAGATACTGAGAATCAGGGTTGTTACCTCATCTGGAGAGGAAGGACCGTGTCAATTAATAAAGCGAGTGAGGGAGGACGGGTGGATGTTGAAAAGAGGAAACCTAATGAAACTACCTGATGCACCCATGACTGACTCTAGTAGAACTTACAAAGTTGTTTATTCTCGCTCCGTCTTGTCTGAGTGAAGCAGAGAGTAAAAATGAGCCAGTGGTGTTAATATTTATTTTGAGACGAAGGAGGACGAGTGGAAGAATAAGGGCTTGGGAATTTTTACCCTGATTAGATTATAGCATGGTTGAGTGCACTTGAAAGTAGTGTAGTTAGATGAGGGAAAACATCTTAGGAAATTGTTCCCCTCCTCCAAACTCTGTCTCTATCTCTTGTGTAGTGTCGTCATCATCATCATCGTCACGGTCCCGTATACACATACAATGTGTGACTCTATTGAAGAGATACGTCTATGGTAATCTTACTAAAAGCTATCTTTACGAGCTGCACATCGAAATCGACAAGCGGAGAGAACTCCTCATTTAAAGCTCTTTTCCTCATTAGCTCCGACCCTTATCTTTAGCTCCGGCCCACCTTTTTCCCTCGCATGTAATGATCTTCAGCGGCTTTTATTGCCCATTCCCCTAAAAATATCACCTGGAGCTCAACAGGAAATTTATATTCAAGGAATTTACTGAGGCCATTTAGTGCAAACACTTGGCAAATTCCACATAAGATACACACACCCATACGACATACACAAGGCTATAAAGTTCATGGAATGGTACTCACACAGTATACTGTACTTCCAAGTCATTCTCTTGCTCTTCATTCTTTCCCTCACACATTTACGCACCCTCACATGTACGCAAACGTCTTAAAGCCCCCTCTTCTTTTTCCTTGGGAAAAATTCCATTAATGCATTCAGGGGAAAAGCTATGCGTGGTAGACTTCGCACGGTGTAATGTCTCGTGTTGTAACGTGGTAGTAGTAGACGACGAGTACAGAAAAAGTAAGTTGAGTAGGAAAAAAGTACTACGAACGCTCTTTCTTTCACTCCCGCTTACACAAGGAACTGACTTGATGCATCAACAAGTATCCAACGTATTAGATTACCACAAAAGTAGATTCTCTATATGTCTGCTCTCACTCCTCCCTCCTTTCGCATTCTCATCAAAAAAGTTGTCTAAATGTATTTTCTTTTCAAATTCTACGTCTCTTTTCCTTCCCCTTTATGTGTCTGTTGACGACCTGTATGCTTTCCTCCCTTGTGTGTCCGCCTGCGTGTGTGCGCCTATATTGAACATTCTCGGTAGCCCGCATCGTATCATCATCATCCTCATAGTCATCATCATTGTAAGGCGGTTTTTCTCCTGACTATTTTTCCCTTACCTCTCCTGTTCACCACAGGCTCATACTGTGAGTGAGTACCTCAGTGAACGACTATAGTTGAAGTTACAAAAGGAGAGCAACAGTAGCAGAAGCACTTTATTATATTATTATTATGATTGGTTGAACTGTATGTTGGCCCATTTGTATTCTGTGCAGATAATAAAAGTAGCTTTTTGGGTCGGTATATGTCTTGTGTGTGTGTATTTTAGAATGAGAGCAGGAAGAAGAAGAATCTTAGACAGACAGGAGAGCTGTGGGTAGTTGCTTCAAAAGCAGCCTATGAAATTCGAGGACTGACCTAAAATTTTAAATTATGATTATTGTTATGGAGGAGTCGGGAATTAAAAGTAGTCCAGCCCCCTCCTCCTTCAACTTCCATAATATGATCATTCTTGGAGAACGGTTATGGTGGCTTCACGCTGCTCAGCCACCGTTTGCTGTTTTGATTTAGAATCCAATAAAATCTTATCGGAGATTTTCGCGGTCATTTGCTCCAGTTATGCTGACGATTTTAGGGGGAACAGGAGGTGGAGAAGAGAGAGAAGAGCTCATACGTAGCATCCCCTAGTTTACTCTGAGAGAATTTCAAGGGCTTCCGACCATACTACGACGCTATCAGCACAAGCTTATAATAGCGTATACAAATGGGCAATAAAGCCAGTTTCATTTTTTCCACATTTCTCTCTCTCTCGTTCCTTCTCCCTCCTCTCATTATTCTATCTCTCCCTCATCGTCTCCTACTCATTGCTCTTCTATTACCAGGAAAAAGGAGCGGACTAAATAGTAACACATGTGGAATTCCTATGGCTTACAAGATAGCAGCAACAGGAATCTAATTCATCCAATAGGACTCGGCACTATACTCCGAAGCACTCCGCTTTGTTTGACAACCCACTAGTTTTATTGGAATTGAACGATGACATAAAATTCATTGCCTATTTCACCGCCTGCCTCCTCTCTCTTTCCCTCTGAATCTTTTCCTCTTAAATGTCATTCCTCTGTGTGTGTGTGCTTTGTGTGTGTGTACATGCAGACATAACAAGTCGACTAGCCCCATTCATTATCCGTCGCATAAGCACAGGAAAAGGCCCACACACACTTTTTATGCCTTTCCTTGACAATAACCATAGAAGGATGGAGAAATGAGCTGTGTAATACCGTTAAGAGCTCAGTCCACAGGTGTGCTCCGCTCCAACAAAGCACAGGCACATGACAATAATTACCTTCTCAATGAGGTGTTACCCAGATGTGATCATTACTGCTGTCATGACGATGACGAGAGGGCAAAGGCAGCCGGCTGCTCTGGCACTTGACGGGATTTCTTATGGTAAACAGCTGTGGAAAGAGAGAAACTTAAGTGTCGTTTATCAATGCTGTGCGTAGGGCATTAAATAGTCCCGCATAAACTCTCCATACGAAATGTGAGAGAGTCGTCATGTTACGGGTAAAATGAGGGAAAGCTTTCTTCTTGTAGTTTGCTATTGATGCGGTACTTGGATATCTTGATTGCGATGGTGGAGGCGATGTAGGGCGAGAATGCGGCGTCAGAGTAGATGAATATTAAAGCTTTTGCGGTCTATAAGGAGGAGAAGCGGGGGTCTGTAGGGGTGTTGAAAAATTGATTGCATTCACAAGGGTTGCGGCAATGTGTTGCAAAGGCTTAGTGGTTCAGTTTTGGTCTCACACTTTGGTAGTAGTGCGGCGGAATACGAGTGTGAGGTGCCGGCTGTGAGTGGCGGTATTGAATGCAAGGTAATTAAGAAAAGCCTAGACTATGTTGGCATGTAAGTTGGTCGATTAAAATTGAGACTTTGGTAATGACCATGTCAAGCTGGAAGAAGTGAGGAGAGAGGGGAACGAGAGAGAGAGAGAGAAAGTTATTGGTATGGTGAAACACATTCCATGATCATCTACATTCCACCATGGTTTTCTCCCACAAACACACACACACGGCGAAAGGAATTGACGAACGGGCGTGCATATCCATGTCCCACCACACTCCCACCACATGCCCTCTCACCATCCAATCAGCCAACAAACCAATGAATAATACGCCGCACCGCCGGCACCACTACGGCAAAACGTAGTGCACACACCTCACATACGAGATACAGCGAGAAGCCCTGAGAGTGGTGAGCGTCTCCCAATTGAAATCCATTAGACTTGAATGGAATGATGGTGGGAGGGTGACCCTCATTCTGTTGATTCTTCATGTGACTGTTCCGTTACGTACTTTTACATGTGTGTCGTCGCAGGGGTTGTCATTGGAGGACATTTGAAAATTGCCCATACTTTTTCATTATAATGCACTAACTGACGACTATGGCTCCTTTCACACAGACACATTAGTCCCCTTGTCCATAAATTAATCTTTTCAAAATAAATCCACTAGAAATCATTAATTAATCTTGATTTTACCAACTTTTGTCTCTACCTCTAGCTCCCCCCGCATGTGAAAGGATCTATTTAATGTAATTATTTTAATCCCTTAGCCAGAAGTCTCTCTCCCCGGGCTCATACGAGCAGGTCTCAATCGTAATGATGGCAAAGTGCGTAATGTGTGACGATGCGGCGGCATTAGTTTTAGTCAACAAGGATAATAAAAAGTTGCCATTTTTCATCCCACTCTAATGCATGTTATAGACGTGCGATGTAGTATTTCCTAATTATTCGTCCTGAGTTTTTCTATAGCACGCGCTGACAGAAACAAAGTTTGTGAAATTTCCTCACAGATCCCACGATTAAGATATAGCGTGTGTCATGCCGACAGAAGCTCGTGGACGAAGCACCTGTACTTGGGAAGGCCGAAGAATAAATATGGAGAGGAAATCTGGCTATTAACGAGGGCAGAGATAGAGAGGCTGTAAGATTTCGCTGAGGGTGAGAAGGAAGACGATGATGACTTCGCTTGCTCAAGCTGGGGCAGATTTATGTCCCTGATTGTATTGAGACAAACAGCTTGGAGCAAATGGCATGAGGGAATAAATTAATCATTTCTGTAATGAAAAAGTCAATAAATTTATCCCCTTAGATTAATGAGAGTCTAAATTTGCCCAAGACGAACGAGGAGAAGCTTTGAAAGACGACGATGAGGAAGCCGTGTACTGTACAAACTCCTCAATATTCTGACATGAGTGATTCTGGCCATTTTATAACCGCTCAAACATATAGCCTCATCAGCAGCCTCATTAGTATCACTTTACGCCTGCTCTTCCTACACCACACATATGTCGGAGTAATACAGCCCAAGAATTATTGCTTCACGTTTCTAAACTAATTTGTATGGTAACGCACTGATCGTGGAGGCATTAGTAGAAACACCAATATCAAATTATAAGGATTATATTAGCATTTTCCCAAATTCCATGTGTGGTGGATGGAAAAATGGTGGTTAATTCCGAAAATGAAATGCACCATTTATTTCATTGGAAAAGGAGGCTTGTATCAGATGGTACTAGCGAGAATCTGAGCGAAGGTGTGCAAGTTAAGTAGGCTTATATTAGCAGCGGATTATGAGGTGTGTGTATGTGTGCAGTGCGCCTGCTGGATCTGAATGGCCAGCGTGGGGTGTGTGTGCTTTCATTTGACTGATAAACAATTTGCATGATGTGATTACCCTTCCCTTCTGGCTTCCACGTATTGTTCGCCTATTGTTGGACAGGAGAGTGCGTCATCCAAACGGATGATGGTGGTACCAGTGTGCATGCATGTGTGCTTATAACGACAGCCACTCGCATTCAGTTTTAACACATTGAGCCATAATTACATTGCACTGCTATACTGATTGCATTGCCGCAGTGAGTGTGTATTTGTGTGTGCAAGTCATAAGTCAAATGAATGGTGAAAGGGATTTTTCCTCACACTCGCCACTCCACTGGTTGCCGCAGTGGTTGCACGTAGATAGCGTAAGTTTCAAAGGGGATTTATCTTGATACACAGACATGCAGTGAGCAAAAGAGAGAAAGACGATAAACAACAACATGTAGCTCTCACACACACGCTGATTTTTCAAGAGGAAGAAGGTTGGAACACTACATGAAAATACGTCAAAAAATATCATTTTGACTGACGTAAACATGGTTCAACTCTATTCCGTGCTTTGATTCCTTCATAAGATTGCAGGGCGAAGGGAGTCCACATAGTCTTTTGAGGTGCGATTGAAAGAGTCAAAAAAATATGGAGCGGACAGAGTTATTTTCTTTTCTTGATTTTCTCTCGATTTTTTACGTCCCAATCTTCACATGCGGTGGCTGGCTGGTGTGGGTCAAAACGTCATTACGACAGAACAAAAGTAGATCTAATATTATGATCCCAAGACCATTAATATAGATTGTGCGTGCCATGAGGGGGTGTGACTGGGAATGACGAACCGCCTGTTGGGCTTGAGTCCTTAGAAATACTTGGGTTGACATCTCATAAATTTAACACATGTTTCCAATTGATACCAAACGAATACATATCAACGTTCTTCCCCCATTGCCTATCCCAGATCCCACACATGCACACATGGAGAGACTTAAGCTTGAAAAAATTCGAGTCGATGGTGTCACAGCCAAAAGTCAACATAAAACTGCTCTAAATTATTGCCGTCATTTTTTAGAAACATACACAACTACAACTTGCACATTGGCAAGTATGAACACTTTGTAGCTGGAGGATTCAAGCCAAGTACCCAATCGCACTGGTAATTACCAACACCACTCACACACACATATAAGTTAACGAGCATCCATCCGCCTAAAATGAGGACCATAATTTCGCAATAAAAAAATAATTGTAGCCTTTGCGACTTTGAGAAAATGGATATGTCAGCGATGATAGTAATGAGACCTGGAAGAATGCAATACATTGTATAATCTATCCACAGTACACCTCCAGTCTAATTATGATCTATGATAAAATCGCAAACCTGTCACTAATGCCGATTATCTAATAAACTGCGACAGCATGTGGGCTTGGATATGTGGCGGTAATGCATGCAAATAACACTATAAGCCCGTAGATATTTCATCTGACAGGTGAAGTGAACGACGTAGCCTGAGGATTTATGAATTGACGAACTGCAACTCGTACGTCCATTGTATTACCCATCATTATTGTTCCCCATAGTTGGACCCCTTCTTGTGGAGAAGATGTAAAGGGACGAAGTGGGATGGTGTGTAAGCTCTTCCACTATCTGCGTCTCTCTTAAGAGTAATAAGGGAATTCCAGGTCTGACTTTGATTCAAGGCCCCCACATTCCAAATAAAATAATATCTCTTTCACTATACAACTACTGCTATACGACTGGTGCTCTTTTAGCACTAAGATTTTCCCTTCATTGGCTGCGTCTGTTGGAGAGAGAGAATAAGACATAAATTAGAGAAGAGAGAACGAGGGACTATGCCTATGGAATGGAGCGATGCTTTCGGAAAGCATTCTCATAATGCTGCTCCCACCACTCCGGCTCTCACACAATGACTGGTGACAGAGACAGAAGTGAATTGTGTTGCTGTCAATTGGCAGATTCATATATTTTGCACCGATTCAGTCTTGGCGGATAGTTGTAGCCTGTCACTCACATGTTCATCCTTTCCATTGCTCCAGTCACGAAACATGTCTAAATCGCTAACATGTTTGCTTTCCACGCACCGGTATCTCTCTCCGGCAACATGTACGCCCTTCCTGACCCGCCTATAACGAAGCAAGCAAGCAGACTAGACTTGAGATGAGTCTCTCTGCTTGTAATGTTGAGGGAATTGTTAGAGGAGTTGCGACGATGCCTACGTGTTTCTGTCTTCCGCGCCTTTCTCTCCACATTCCATGACATACGACAACATCAGGGAAGTCAGTTAGCAAGTTGAAATCAGACTTTTTCCAGCTCACTTACACAACTCTCTCTCCCTTATTTCCCTCACTGTCAGACCGACCACGCTTTTTTCTTCCATGTCATTCTCATCCGCATGTGTGTGCTGGTAGAGGAAGAAGGGAAAGGGGAAAAAAGGAGCCGCGTTTATATGACGCACAGACTCGCATAAGTGTCAACAGCCCGGACAGATTCACTTGTTCCTATACAGCCAACATTGCGGACTGATTATCTCGTATTAGCCTACACAACATCCCTCTGATTACATTTCCCTTGTCCTCAGCATGATCATCGTAACGATTATGATATTTGAGAAGGAGATTTATGATGACTCAGAGGCGCAATTAATTTGCCTAGATTTATGGCAAACGTGATGCCTATTCTGTGCTGCTTGGGACCGGCTGGGAAAGAATTGTGTGGCGGCGAACATTCCGCTACTCTCTACTACATCATACTAGACCATATAATATTACACAGTACTAACCTTATTCACTTGAGCTCGTTATCGATTCGGGGCTGTTGAATGTCCGTTGTGGTATTTTGCCGCATGCTCCGCCATTGTCTGTTTGGTTAATAAGGCCGTCCCTGTGCATGGCCATTAATTCAGACAGTCTTTTATGTATTGTCTTCAGGATCATCCCTTTATTCCAATTATTATAAGCCAGGCTTAATCGCCTCACAATTCTATTATGGCCTTTTCCTCAGAATTTCGCACTGAGGAGTAGAGAAAAAAGCTGAAGCAACAGTAAAATTGCCTGTTGGATTTTGGCCGGCGGAACCTTTAGAAAATCAAGGTGAGGGCGAGGTCAAGAGAAGCGAGGTGGTTTCAAAGTAATAAAGGGGAGACAGGAAGAGGTAGTCGTGTGACATTCTTCTCTTTCTCTGACCTTTGTGTATAATCAAGGGATTTCTTCATTATGCATGATCCACACATGTGTGGAGACAGCTCATTAATACAAATGGAAGACTTGTAAGGGTCTTAGAGTTTTTCCAAGGCGTCACCCATACTGTAGTAGCACAGGGGAAAATATAAAAGCCTTGTTGAAATTTCCATGTCATTCACGGGGATCCCCCTGTCCTCTGTGGCTCCTGTTAATTGGACCGAATTTATTTGGTTTATTAAAGAGAATGCAATTAATTTTCAAGCCACTAATATGAGCTTGCCTGGATTACAGAGAGACAAGGGAATTTCATCAAAGCCGCCTCTCCATGTAATCACATGGAGAAGCGCTCTCTCTCTCTCTCTTACAAGTGTCATGTGCACGGAAGAAGATTAATAATAATTCTTATGCATAAAGCTTGACAATACTTTCTGTCGCCAGTCTCTCTGGTGTACTTGGGCATGTCTCTGCACAGGACAAACCTTGTTATGATCCCGCTCGAGCTGCGTACAATTAGGCCCAACAGTGGCATAATCATACAGGCGGCCATTACCACATGTGAGCATTGGCATGGAACTATACAAACAAGCGCAGAGGTTATTTTCTACCGGATCATCATAGGGTTGACGTCAGCTTATTCATCATACAGAGAAAAGATGAGAATTGAGAACTTTATTTACACACTTGGTGTAACGATTATTACACGGGTTACTTGCGGCTGGACAGAGTGCGTGACCTGAGACGGAGAAAGACACTTGCTTATGTCCCTTTCTGTCAAACACAGAACTATATTAGTCTTGACGGCAGCGCATATTCTTCAAGTTAATTCCCACACTTAGGGGGTCATGGGGCTCGAGTGGTAGCAATACACACTTGGGACGCACTGATTCTTCTCTCTCTCACCAGTCATCCATATCGGCCACCTCAGCTAGAATGCATTGCCGCCCTCTCCGTATACAAATGGACGGCCAGTGAAAAAGCATGATGAATGACTGATCATTCCCTGCCAACATCATGTCCGCTGCCTGTATGTTGTACTCCCATCTACGAGCTCCCACACGCACCCCATGATTCTGGGACTCAATAACTCAGCATAATGACAAACCTGGAGTGAAATACAAGCATGAATGTGCATTTATATTTGTCTTCACCTCATTGCCCCTCACTTTGAGCCTGGACGGAATGATAAAAAAGACAAATTATCAAACTCTCCGTGAATCCGTTGAGAAACATTTAGTGAGGGAAATTGGATTAGGAAGGAGAGATTTTTCACTACATTGAAATAAGGCGGAGAAGAGCAGGGACAAACAAAGAGTATAATATGATAAAGAGAGTGAGAGAGATGCATTTTGGCTCGTTGCCTATCCCCCTGTCTTTTTATATGGCCCGACTGGCTGAGGCATGGAAAGACAAATAGGAGCTTTATAATGCTCAAGGATATACTACAATAATAATAGGGATAACAAAGGGGGATTGAATTGTATGGGAGAGAATATGCGTGTGTGTATAGAATTTGTAACAATATGACAGAAAGGTGCATGTTTCATTCATGAGAGGAAATTAGGAAAGTTGTTAAACTTAAGCATATAATAGTTGTATCTTCTTGGGTAGAGAAAAGAAGAAGAAGACACAAGTCAACTGTCTTATGTATCTCTCTGCTGTCACTCTCATCCTCCTATTATTCTATATTCATGCCCCACTGCACCCTGACTCCGCTTCATCTTGTTAAAATGTAAAAAAAAAAAGGGTTAAATATACGCGTATAAAAATCCCTGCAGTTTTTGTCGTGAGCTTTACCCTCAAACTATTCTGGCTCTGGAAACGGGTAGATCATGAAGCAGTGCTGGATCAAGAATGATGTCTAGTCTATGTCCTACACACCTCTACGGATTCACCATAATGTAAGGAACATCTTAAAGTACGTAATTAAGGTCAGAGCATCTCAGGATATCTTAACTTTCTCGTTGTCCTTGTAGTCGTCGTCATCATCATCATCATCATCACCATCAACCTCCCATCACACCATGTGCTTCAGGTGCTCTGCCACATTATGTGCTGATAATTATAACTGCCAAGGACCCCTGCGCTCAGCTCCTGTGGCGATTGTGATTATACGTGCAGAGCTGAAAACACACTCATTTCTCCGCTTTGGGGACACTTGCCGAGTGTCACAGAGTATTTTATCTGGGTCGAATTAAAAGCCAGACCGAAGTACGGGCCAGCCCTAAGCCATTTGTTTACATTGTGTGTACATAGTTGCACTGTGTAAAGAGCTGTATCATACCTTGCAATCACATTACCATGCAGTTTCCATTGGCGAGGTAAACTTTTGTCGTAGGCCCTCAAAGTTTCATTTAGTTAGTACACAAAGGCACACACGTTCCTGAACTGAGAAATTTTTGAGTAGAGTAACTTATGCCAGCATATGTTGATTTCTTTGTTGCCTGCCCTCCTGACTAGTACAAGATTAAATACAAATTATGTCAGCTGGTCCCCTTTTCCAGTCCCACTACCGGAAACTACACAAGTTGGCTCAGACTTTAATTAATTCCCAAACTTTTCATGGGATTTTGCAAAATCCAACGAGCCTCGAAATAGAAAAATAACTCTTCAAAGCTAATTAAAATTATATCATTTCTCAAATAGAGCTTAGACTTGTAATTGTTCAAATAGCAAGTTTGTTTTAAATTTCTCAAATATAAGGAGATTCATTTTAGTACATCTTGATTTCAATTAATCGAAGGTCGTAATAAATGCAATAATGAAGACGATAGGGACAAGCAACTTGAGTCTATGAGGACATGTAAGTAAGAATCACTTGTAGACAAAGCTCGTAAATAATTCTGCATGTCCCCCGTTTTCAAAGCGAAGTAAAAGTTGGGAGGAGAGAAAGAAGTGGAAAAGAAGAAAAAAGAAAACTGTCGAATTATCATCGTTTCACTTGATATAGCATATTTACATGCATTACCAGGCTTGATATTACCATGTGCATCCATCGGATGACACGGAAAGAAAGTTGGAGATTTCTCTGTGTTCTTACTACTTGTTTCACTTCTCTCTCTCTTTGCATCACCATGATGGTTGTTTGGAAAAAAGTTTCCGTCGGAGCGGAAGACATGAGCAAGTTTTTTAAGATGCAACTGAGTTAGTGGTTAGATGTGTAGTTGATTTCAGGGACATTCATGCCCTCTCGATATTCCCTTTGGTTCTTAATGCAATTTTTCCACTCTGCCTTCCTTCCTTTTCCCAAAGACGTGCACACTTACACTTCCGCATACTTTCACTCAACTCTCTCTCTCTCATTCTCTGCATGCCAAACTATGGAAAACACTTTGCTTTTTAATGGATAACTTGAGTGGATGAAGAGGTTTGTGCTTACATGCAGAAGTATTGTGAGTGGATTTGGCTAACTTGATAATTATGAGGAATGCTGACCGTGTGAACTCACACTCTCCGGCGCAGGTTAGAAAGGGGACACACACACAGTCTGTATGCCCTCGGGCGTACGCACTAACAAGTATGCATGATCAGACAGAAGAACACCATACAGCCTTCCCTCTATTGTAATACACTGCAGCAAGAACCTTGTAAGCCCACGCAATAGATATAGATTACATGTTAAATGGAGAGTAAAGGATGGAAGGGAAGTAGAAGGGAGATGATGATGTCGAGAATAGAAGAAAAAATCATGTCTTGTTGTTCCCGAGAATAATTTGTAGTGGGAGAAACTTTGGCCATCAACCTCTCCGGCAGGCTTACATGGCTTGAAATATGGCCTGTCATAAATAAAATGGAAGGATTTGCACACGGAGACGAGGACTGAGAGCCATTTTTCTATCATTTAAATACTGCACTCATCACTAACATCACTGCAACCCCAAAGGTTAGACCAACTCCAGTTAATTACGAGTGATATTTTAACCTGACAATTCCACATCGTCAATCATACTCCTCATTTGAGGATTCATTAGCGCTAGAATATGCAGAGACGAAGGGAAGACATTGGAAGAGAGCTAAAGGGAAACTAAATGGGTGAAAGTTTTCACATTTTTGACAGGCGGTGGTGAGAAAGGTAAGATGCTTAATGTGATAATGATGCTGAGATAATGTAACTTTAATACTCTGGACTATCGACGTTCCTTTGAGGGCATGTGAGAGTCGTAAACGTACTATTGTCAGTGGAAAATTAACGCGAGATACAGCTAGACAGCTACGGGATCAATTAGAAGTCACTCAGACTGCTAAAGTTTGCATGGTCACGATGAGATTGACAGGGGAAACGTGGCAGCCTGTTGGAAAGACAAGTTGAGATAGAGAGAAGGGACGATGGAATCATGTTGAAATGTACATAACAATGTCTGAAAACATGCAAGACATTGTACATTTATATTGCATGTAAATGGAAAAGTGACCATGTCCATGATGATCCCATTGCTGGCATAAGGACTTACAAGCGGCTTTTATTGGCAGTCCTCTCCACGATTCGCCTTAATGTGACACTGGGTGAAATGACAATGCAGCATAGGCTCGCGGAAAAAAAGGATTAATGAGGACAAGAAAATTGTTTAGCATTATAAGGAAAATGCGGCCCGTGTGGCCGTGTATGAGGTAATGAAAAAGTCATTACATATATCTGATCGTCGTAGTGAATGATGGATTAAAGCCTTCCGCTTCACGTTCACTCTTCAATTTTGAATGAGTGAATCTTCTGTGCCAAGATTTATTGCTCAGGAGTCCAACTGTCACCGGCACGAATATATTACACACTGTTTAGGTCTATGCGTGTGTGTATGTATGTGTGGACCAAATGCATAAAACATATGACACATCCGCATATGAATTTGAGGTTAGCGTTAAATTTATTACGTTCCTACATGTGCATTTACTCCTCTCTCTTCTCTACTGCCATAACCAGCAGGCTTTGCACTGCGGACTTTAGTGTAACAAACGCACATAAGGCCACACTTTGAGACAACTGCGACTTACACACATACAAACAAGCCAGAGGAGCACGTCCGTCCAAAGTGAACAGCACTGTTGCCACCACACTGGACCCCAAGCAACACACGCTCCCAGATCCATCTATTCTAAATCCATAAATAAAAGAAGTTATTCTCTCATTCAAACAAGCCGCCCATCTCTCTCAGCCAAACTTTCCGTATTCAAACACCTCTCTCTCTCTCTCTCAATCCGAAATAGTTTTCACAAACAGGCCTGAATACCAAACTGAATCTCATTTATTTCCTTCCCTCAAATATCACCAATGGTCAGCTCTTTTTTCATGTCGTCACATATTGCGTGCTGAGAATTGGGCAATTATAACTGATTTCTCGTACCTGTAGGTATGAGGAAGCTTGCAATTTCAAAACGTGCCTTTGACACAAACACAAGGACACACACGGAAAGGCCAGCCAAAAAAGCCCGTCAGGGGGATTGTAGCAGTAGAGTGAAAGAGATACATAGAAGAAGACGATGATGACGTGTGATCATAAAAGCTGGCTACGGTATTATCTGCCAAAATTTTTAGAATGCTTAGCTTAGCACATTTCCCCTCATAGAAAAGAGGAGGGAGAAAGGGGGAAAAGAGTGTGTGTACAAGTGTCTGTATGTCACACACACCAACTCATTCCTCCCCTTGTCTCTTCATTGCTCTCTTGAGTTTTTCTCCCAGACATGTAACCATGGGAGAATTAGACATGCAGGAGTGCTGAGGTGTGTGTAGGGGCATGAGTGTGAATGAGAGGAGATATAGATGTATGAGCCTTCTCAACATGTCTCTCCCACACATCCTGCTCCATGACTATTGTCATTTTGTCCGCAAGTTGAAATTCATATGGGAACTGTACTGTGATGTATAAGGATCCTTTGCCAACCTCTCTCTGTGTATGTAATATATGTGGTGTAATCTTTAATTTTATTCTTTTCTTCCAGCAGGAGCACTTGAACAGCTTGAAACGTGGAAGAATTGAATAGCTCTTTTGTCCGAAAAATCCCTGACGAAGTATTCCCCTCCTCATCTCCTCCTTTCATCTGGTTATATTCTATTTTTACAAGAAAAAACTCCTGATCCCACAATGCTGATTATGCTCGTCTCTACACTTGTCTGTTCCCATGGTGACAGGTACACAAGTAAATTAATACTCAGACTAATTAGCCTGCCTAGACTCTTCCTACCAGACTTGCGAAGTCTTGGGATCTATTCTTCTGCAGGTGTGTATATGAAGAAATATCCCCCCGATGGGCAGCAGGATAGTCGCGGCGTGGGGTGGTGTCCGTTGTCGGTGGATGTGTTAAATAATGGTACCTACACTTCTAACTGGTTTTCCTGAATTTATTTGAATTTTCCAGAATCGTAAAGCCCATTTGGCAACGCCCTTCGACACGTGACCCCCCTCGGTACCTCTTTCACCCACACACGCACACTCACCCAATGTCCATCTCCAGAGAAATAGCGAATATCCTGTCCCCCTCCCCGAGGACATTTTCAACTAACACAGTTTGAGTTCGATTCCACTGTATCCAATACTCATGACCCTGACCATTGCTTTACAACTCTCACTTGAAATATTGAGATTGCATTCTCGTATATAAGCTCCTCTGAGTTAATCAAAAAACGTTTGACGTAGGGATGATTATGACGTAGGTATGATGATGACGCAGCGATGATGATGACGTAAGACGGCCTAAAGGCTTTCTGCCCGTCCCAGAGAATCCCTGTTCGCTTCTACCAATAGAAAGGTCCGAGTTTGCATAATAAAGCATAGCAAACTTCAAGTGGTATGTACAAAGGGATATAACCCTTTTCACATACCACAAACCTTTTTTCTCCCTTTTTACAGATCCACAAAAACTCCAAAAAATCCCCATGTGCGCATCCAAATATTTCGTTCAGCGAAGGACCCACACACGTCAAACTCACGAAAGGCGCATCCCCATATCCTTCCCTACCGTGGTGTTCTCGCAATCCCTCGAAACCACTCCTGAAGACCCCTAGGCCGTCGGAATGGATACCTCCAAATCTCAGAACACCGGAAGAGGGTGATTTCATTTGTCGCGTGTATATAATATACCACGACTAAATTATATTGTAGTATTTATTTATGTAGTAGCGCTACAGTAATAAACCCTCTTTATAAACTAAGCTTTGTCATGATTGCAACTTCTCTTCTAATACAATAAACTACTACACTAGCAGGTCTGTCATATGAAGAGATATTGAGACACATGTGACAGTGGGGATTTAAGTTGAATTTAGAAGAAGAAAAAACCTGGACTGTGACATGAAGAAGAAGCCAGTGATCCGCATACTTGAAGTGATGATGAACAAGTGGATGTGTATTTAAATTGGATCTTATAGGCATGTGGAGATTATCAAGTAACACATGGGACAGTATATAGCTTTGACTTGCCGTAAGCTGAATCAGATAAGGGTCGCAATGTGACACTTGACTGATCGTGAGTTCCTGACGGTTTTCATGTCTCGCCGCCGGTGACAGAGCCTTCCTCAAGATGACTACCTAGATTGATGCTTTGCCTGGGTGGATGCCATGGGAAAGTGGCAGGGCGAGTGCTGTGAATCAACCATTTCCATGGAAGCCCATGCAACGACACTATTTCTTCTTCTCGGCGCCCTCCCCACCTAGCCAGCTACCTCCTCACCCAAACAACGTTTCCTGCATTCAAAACAGTCAATAATTCCAACCCAACCTCCTTCAACGTTATTTTTTTGGCGTGAAAAAAATCATGTTTTCAAACCGTCACTCCTCTGCACATTCGATCATTTTGACGCGGTCGTCCAGGCATTTATTCAACTCTGTCCCTCTACACTTACTCTTACAGGTGACCCCGGTGGATGGACCATAAATAATATATTTTATTGCATAATGATTGCGAAGGGGGTGGATTTTTTTAAACTGGGAATCTTACAGACTTGAAGAATCTACAGACTATAAAGTTTGAAGATGGATTTATGAGTGTAAACTATGTGATGGGACTTGTACTGTCGGGCTGCTGGGAGGCTTGATGGTGATAAGGCAAGAGAGGGAGAAGTCCCTTGGGCGCCGTAACTAATTGTCTTTTTGTTACTCGGTGGCTTCCTAGGTGAGTCGGTGGCATTAACTCCAGCCCGGGGATTCCTTTTGATTTCCAATTGCACCAGATGAGGAGTATAATATGAGTGGAGGACGTGAGTAGTTGGTGGGAAGCGGCGTTGGTGCATGCAATGAATGAAATATGTGCGGTAATTTTTCCCTCTTCTTCGTCTTCTGCCTTCCGAGATCCCAAGAGTTATTTTAAACACTCTCCGCAACGTATCACAGCGTGAGGAACGCATTGGGAGTATAAAATAAGGGTGAAATTTCTCGAGAAATTTATACCTTGGAAAGCCAGCCCTGTCCGTATGAGCTTCCTCCTTTTGAATGACAAGAGAATTACATCTATGACGCCCACCTCCTCCCCTCAATCTTCTCGTCTGTCTCATGTGCGGAAATGTCGGCTAAATAGTCTCTAGATAAAGCTCTTCTCACGTACTTGGTTATACATGTGGAAAAAATTGTAGAATGGCACGGAATTCTCGCTCGCTCTCTGTCTCACTACTACCTTCTTGGCGGCATACGTACGCGGAACATTTAGCTACAAATAAATTGCCTCTTTGCATGTAGGGAATACCAACAGTTTCTCTGTGTACGGAGAGGGAGGCCTTTGGGGAAACAAATAGTTTATCGTGGACGGGGAACAGTCCTCGCCTTCCACGTCAATACTATACCCAGCTACTCTTCCGCATAAAGTCCACTGGGAGGATAAGATAGAACGACAGGCGTACAGTTATCATCTTTACTTTTTTTCTCTTTGCATTTCCGATGGATGCGAGAAGAAAAGAAGTGTCCAAAAGAGTCTATTATGACATGCATATTATTATTACAAGTCTGAGCCGGTTTAATTCTAATACACCTCTCTCCGTCGTCGTCGTCGCCGTCGTCGCCACAACGTCGTCTTCCGGTTGCTAAATGGATAGAGAGTATGTCCTCACATGCACAGTATTTGTAAGGACATGCATAAGGGTATTCATGGTCACTGAATCGGATACAGGATGGACGGGGGAAGAAGGAGGAAAAGGGAAAAGTAGTGGACGCAATGCCTCTGGATGTATCATCCGTACAGTCGCATGTACATTGTTTTCCTCTGTATCGCTCGCTGCTTCTTCCTTTTTTTGTTTCACCTAATAGAAGGAGGCGATACGCTTGGAGGGGATAAGAAAGAGAAAGGGGAAGAAAGGAGGAGAAAGGAAGAATGTTCGTTTCTTTTTTGAGAAAGAGATGCGACTTATCCTAAATTCCTACGGATTCCCCTGCCAGGATTACATTTCCTGGCAGGTCATTCGTTTTCACCGGGAAGATTTCTTGCACTAGAGGTGACAAATCGAAAAGTCCATTTTCCTATACGTTGTTGCTCTGTATGTGTGTGTGTGCGTGTGGGTGTGTGTGTAGAGCGAGCGGGCGAAGAGGCAAGGAGAAGAGAGAAAAAAGCGAAGGGAATCACCCTACTGATGATTCC
>JAQIWI010000293.1:0-41515 GCA_034698825.1 Deuterosminthurus bicinctus | reverse complement strand
TAGAGCCGAGATCTCTTCAGGCCCCCCCTGAGAAATTTTGCGTAGAATTCATTTCTGGAAACCCCGATCTCAAAATCTCACTCCTTCGGGGAGAAAAATGGGAATGAAAATCAAACTTTGACCTGGCGTATGTATGTATTGTGCTATATATGGGGAATGGGTGCCCCACCCAAAGACCTTCAATTAGGTATGGTATTCATGCATGAACATGGATTTGCAATTGCTAGACCCTTCTCGGAAACTGTGTGAAAGCTGAGAGTCGCGCACACACGCGCTTTACACTATTTTCAGCCATTTTAAATGCTCTTAAGATTTAATCATTCGCATGTCTGTTAGCCAAGGTCGACATTTGAATCATTTCTGAATTTCTACGAGACCAGAAATAAGGGCCCGGTTTTTCATTTAAACTTGAGAATTTGACATGTATTCTATATTAATTTTTGAGTGCTTAAAAATTCAATGCCTGAGACCAAAGTACAAAGGTTATAGTAGGTTTTAAAAGAGCAGCTGGATATTACACGTCGTTCATATACATAACTCAACACCAATTTACTGTTCAGTATCAGTAAATGTGCTGTATTTTAGTCTACCGAAATTTTTAAATGTGTGAATTCTTCTAGCTGGAACGTCTGGAAATGGCATATTTTAAATAGATGTTAAGATTTCCAATGATTCCCAAAATTACCATAGATTCCCGGAAAGTTGCCGGAAAATTTCCACCCAATATAGATTCCCAGGAATTTCCCATCACTGTCCAAATGTCATCCTTTAATTCATTCACATTCTCATTGATGCGTTGAGACGGAAGCTCATTCCTTTGTTGTGTGTGTGTCTTCCAGAAATACCTGTCGAAAACAGAGTGCATTCGTAATCCTACTGAGTCACTGATGAAAGGGATTCTAGACCCTCTGAATTATCTGTACAAATTGAACAAGATCTCGAATGAGTACTACATTATCATCATTGATGCGGTATGTGAGGCAGAGTATCATCGGTCGGACGCTGGTGACACTATTGGCTCCTTCCTGTCCAAAAACATTCTCAAGTTTCCCTGCTGGCTCAAAGTGGTCATAACTATTCGCTCACAACATCAGTCTATCGTCACGCTCATTCCCTTCTACCGAATCAAGTAAGGGTCATTGATCGATTACGATAATCTTGTGTGTGTGTGTGGGAGAGGGAGAAGAGGATAAGGGAAATTGACTTTTTTATGAATTTTTGTCTTAATTCGTCAACAGGCTGGAGGAAAATGATGAGGCTGTGACTCAGGATCTTTTTGACTACGTAACTTACAGACTGAAAAAGGATGGAATTCGTAAAAATATTTTAGCTTCAGGCGTAAAAAATGATGCCAATCACTTTGCATTTGTCAAACGGTTAATCAAGCTTTCCAATGGCAACTTCCTCTATACAAGACTAGCACTCGATCTCATTGAGGACAATCGTCTTCAAATAAAGAGCCCCGAGTTCAAGGTTCTGCTCTTTTATTGCGGGATTATGTCCTTGAACGCACTCATCCTAATATCTATTGTTTCATTTTTACTCATGTACAGGAACTTCCGAAATACATCTCTGATGTCTTCTTCAAACTCTGTTCAGTGCTTTATCCTACAAATGAGGTTTTTGCTAAAGTCATGCCGATTTTGTCCGTCTGTCTTGCTGCACTCAACCCTCTCACTCTGTTGGAGATTTATCATTCTGTTAACTGTCTGAATGCTACTGAGAGATTGACATGGGAGAATTTTACAAGCATCTTTCAGGTACATTTGAAGAGCTATTGTAATTGACTCAATGCGATGTTGGGTCGGAATGAAATTGATTACTAGTTTATTGTTTTAGGAATGCGCCCCTATACTTCCGAAGCGCTCTGATGGGACATATATGCTATTTCATCATAGTTTCAGAGACTGGCTACTTCAACGTGAGGAAACTGAGAGTAAAAAGTTCTTCTGTGACTTGAGGTATACCATCAATTATGAAAGTAATGAGTTCGTTCCACAACTATAATTTCTAATCCTTTTCCTAGAATCGGACATGCTGCGATAGCCTTCCGCTTGTCAAGAGTAGAAGCACCGCTGAATGAAACCAAAGTATTAGAGTTGGGACATCATATTTTGAAGGCGCATATTTACAAGAATATGCCGGCATCCAAAATGTCTGTCCCACCGAGGGATCTCCAAGCTCTATGGTTGGCCAATGTGAGTCAAGACTTATCACAAGCACTAGCCTGCCCAGCAAATATCTACTACCCCAACGTTAAGGTAAATAACGCACTATGTCTCCTAATTAATTAGTTTGCTTTTAATTAAGAATCGCCCACGAGCTGGGTGATTGTGAGGTCGCAGCTGAACACACATACTGACATAGTAACTTAGTGCCTCTTCAAGTTTCGTTGCTACCTGCATAATCGTTTTACACAAGAGCTGTTTGTTCTCTATTGAAAGGTAGAATCTGAGACGGCAGATGGTGCTAGTGCTGCACAGACCGCATTAAAAAGCCGTAGAATTTTCACTCAATCATACTTTCTACCATATGAGACCTAACTTTCCGTGCCACTAGAAGTTTAGTGTCCGTAGTCTCTGTAAGAATATTTAACGCAGTCTTGCCTCCTTCAGTTCCATGTAATTCATTGCTATGGAAATACCAAGACGGTGCGTAATCAATTTACTCGCAGGTGTGTCTGTACACAAACTAATGCAGTGCCTGACCTTAGGCTGTAATCTACAGAGGGAGGCTTTCAGTGAGCGTTTTGCTACTTCATTGAAGTTCACCTTTTGACACAGTTCTTTCTTCTTTCTCCATATGTCGTTCTTATTGCGTTTAGAATCTTGCAATGTCTACTTGTTGAATGCATTAGGCAATTTGCGTTTTCAATCGTTATAGATACCGAAATGTATCCGCTGCCGTAACCGTTTTTTGCCAACGAAAAGTCGACCGCAATGTGTTTGTGTCGGAATTCTGCTATGATACTGATGATATACGGTATCGGGTACTCATGCAAGTAAATGACATTTAGTCTATTAAAATTCCGAGTATTAGCTTAACCATAACGATCAAGCTCTCACAAAACATTATTTGAAGGTGTCGTAGAAATGCACAGCCGTGCGTTAATTACCTACTTGTTTCTATTATTTTGTACGCATACACACTGGAATGCTCAGTCTGCGTAATTTTTCGTTGCGTGGGTCGTTGGGCATGGTGGTGGAAGGGCGAGAGCATTGTACAGCTCAACAGTGGAACCTGTCTGCGCACAGCGACACCCAAATGAAGGTCTAGCTTTCATATGCGTTATGTGATAGCGTATCACAGAGATAGGCATGTAATGAGCCATGTCAGATAGTTTTAAGGCCAAACGGAAGTCGTGCAGTAAAGTAAGCAAATTACACAATACTACCGAAACATTAGCCATAATTGCTTGTGTGTGCCTTTATTAACATTAACGCAACCACATGAGCAGCAAGTAGAATTTCAAGGGTGGTTAAGTAAGAATCACTTGAGTATATAACTCCAAGATAACTGTGGGCAAGACGAAAAGAACAACAGAAGATTCTCTCTGTTCTCTGCTGCCCCTTTCCTTCGCTTCGTCCAATCAAGTGCTCCTCTTGAATGAACTAATTGACGGGAGAGACGAGGATTTGTATAGGATTTTTCACCCGGCCAAAATGATGGTATGTACGAAGTCAAAGGGGAAGCTGAATGTTTAATGACTACGTCTACGTAAGCATGGCTATGACGTTGTAGACCGCTCCTGTGTACATAAAAGCGATAAATGGCATGCACAGAGTCTTCGTTCCACGGCGGCAATAAGCTGGAGAGATACAGAGCGAAAAAAATGGAGAGAAGAATTGTGGAAGGCTATAATAGGAAAGGCTGGGTGAGAGAAAAGGAGAGTTAGACGTTTATCAGATAATAAATGTAATCGAATTTTTCCTAGACTCACACAACACAGAGGGCAGATGAAGCTGAAGTGGTTGTTGCGGTAGGTATGTACTTCGTGTGAGTGGGTGGGATAGGCGAATTAGATGAGGCGCGTGTATATTGACGCTGAACCTTAGAGCTTCGCCAAAGGGGATTAATTTGTATACACGTAGAGAGAGCAAATGATTTAATCGGAAATCCTCCACGGAAAAATTTTAGGTTTCCAGATTGTTGCTCTTGGCTGGCGCTAATCCCAACGAGCGAACTCAATGGCGGAATGCCCCACTGCTTTCCGTCTGCGCTGGAGAGGGACTCTGCGAGATGGTCTCCCTCCTGATTGAATTCGGTGTGGATATCAATGCTGCGGACGAGGATGGAAATACAGCTTTACACATGGCTGCAGAGAATGACCAATTGGACGTGGTCCGGCTGCTAATTCAACAGGGTGCTCTAATTTCACAAGTCAATCATGATGAGGAGTGTGCATTGGTGAAAGCCGCGGTGAGCAACCGCTTGAACGTGCTTGCCTTCCTGTTGCAACGACAAAACTGGGACGTTGCGCAAACCTCAACTACGTCCTCTCCAGCATCATCCACAGCAACCTCGGGAACTCGCGGTATCAGCCTTGTGGAGGCGGCTCAGCATGCCCTTGTAGCAGCATCTGCATATGGCCACATCCCCATCATTGAGCACATCCTACAAGAAATCCAGCCGGCTGTCAACCAGCCGGACACGCTGTATGGAGAAAACCCCTTGACTGTGGCTTGTGCCAATGGACTAGATCATGTGGTTCATTTCCTACTGAGTCAGGATGCCAGTGTGAATGCTGTCAATATGCGTGATTGTCCTCCGCTGCTTTGTGCCGCTAAAGGGGGACATGCATCCATCATGAGACGACTTCTGGACGAAGGGGCTGGAGTGAATCGAACGGACGCTAATAAAAGAACAGCACTCATTCTGGCAGCCAAAGAGGGACATGGAGATGCTGTCCATGTTCTCCTCAACAGATGTGGCATTGACTTAAATGCTGTAGACAAAGATGGACTATCCGCTCTCTCTTGGGCGGCCCTTCGCGGACACACTAGTGTGGTTCAATTCCTTTTGGAAACCGAGTCTGTTGACGTGAATCAAGCCGACGTCTCCGGACGAACCCCACTGGACTTGGCTTCCTACTGTGGCAACGGGGAAATCGCTCAGGTATGTTGTATTCATTCATCATTAAGACCACTAGTACCACTACTTTTCACGTGTACACGAAGTCCCTTTGAAATTATGTACTCAGAAGGCGCTTTCACTTCCGTGTGGGTGTGATTAGCTTTCAAGATGAGAAAAATTAAGTAGGTGAACGTGGTTATCCTCAATCAATGTTTTCTGTATTTAGATGCTACTGGATAGTGGGGCTGTGCTGGAACATGTGGACTTACAGGGTGCGCGACCACTGGATCGAGCTGTTGGCTGTGGTCATCAACATGTCGTCCAACTGTTTCTGCGGCGAGGTGCTAAACTGGGGCCTGCCACTTGGACGATGGCCACGGGAAAGCCTAGTCTGATGTAAGTTCCCATGCAATTACAATCATCACCTCCTTTCTACTGCAATCGTGAATCCATGTTGCATGCTATTTCACCATATAGAGTCATTCGTGTCAGTCTGTAATGTAGAATGTATAATCAGTGTTTTTTGGGAGCGTGGATGAAAACTTTATAACGATCCTTTCTTTCGACATTCCCCACCCACCAGAATGGTTCTACTTAATAAACTTTTGGAAGATGGGAACGTGCTGCTGAGAAAAGGTCAGTTGAAGGATGCCGTCTACCGTTACCAGTACGCTCTGCGGAAGATACCCGTGAATGAGTATGACGAAGGGATGCAGGCGGCGTTTGACGAGATGAAAATGACGTTTATGATTCAGTTGAGCCGATGTAAACAGAAAATGAACGTAAGTTCCTCCTGCTTTTCCATCTACGATAAGGCTGAAAAAGATTTAGACTACCGTCGTATCCGCCCCCCATAAATGAATTTATTGTAGGAAGTGAATATGACAATAATGTCTTTACCCTTGAAGGGTAGTTGGCTTGAAATTCATTCCATACGCTTCCTTTTTTTTACAACAACAAATATATATTACAATTTAGGAGGAGGAGGAGGCAATCCAGTTGGCCTCTGAGGTAATCAAGATGCAACCTACCTCCGCCAAGGCATATCATATACGGGCTAGGGCTTACCAAACCATCAAGTAAGGTTTTTTTTAGTATTTATTCTCCCTCATCCATATGTACTACAGCTGCCTGCCGCCTCACTCCCCTGTACTATTTTCTCTTACCTGGGGAAAGTACGACTTCCCTTTTCAAGACTCCTGTCTGTTGGAAAAAGAGATTTTTTTTCACGATGCTTTTAAGGTTGAAGGAAAAAACTTTCTCCATCTTGTTTTTTCCTCTGCCAAGAGTTTCTTACTCTTTTCCTTTTCTGAACCTGTAAATAAAAATAGAATGTGAGGAGATAAGAATGACAAGTGAATAGTGCGGAATGATGTAATTAATTTAGAGAGATCACAGAGGCACTGAACGACGTGAATCGAGCCATAGAACTTGTGGGTCAGAACACAGAATTGAGGCGACAGCTATTCCGACTCAAGGAAGAGCTTAGTCGAGAATCTCGTGCCGAAACCTGGAACATGTCACCTCGCTTAGCAAACCCGTCGCTCAGCAACAATTTCAAACGAAGTTCCCCTACAGCCTCCACTGCCACAACGGCCCCGGCAGCCACGCCGAATGGAACTGAGTCCGTGTCGCCAAAGTAAGTGCCAAGCTGTATAGAGAAGAAGCTGAGGACGAGGAGGAAAAGTGAAAAGAATGAAGATGCAAAAACCATGGGATGTCAGCATTATCAACTCACTCTATTACTTACTTCTCAAAGAGCAAAAGTATGCATATCTGATGTGCATGGAACGCAGTTATTCATGCATACACACGCCAACACACTGATTTTCAACTGCGGAAACAAGCCACCCCCTGTAACCCTGGGTGTTATTACTTGATCCAGCTTTACTTTGAAGAAGACTCACCTTAAATAATCATTTCTCTCTTGGCGTCCCACCGCTGAAATGATTCGTACTGACGCGTCACTCACGGCAAGGCTTCAGAGCCTCTTTGCTCTTCCATTCATAACTTAATGATAACTTAAAGAGAGAGAAGAAAGCCACAAAATCGCCTATAAACTCACAAGCTTTTAACTAATGATCTTCCCATGTCACTCCGTGTTAATTTTGACCTACGCGCACCTCGTAACAACCAAAGCATAAATAAAAAAAATCGAGTGAATACCCACATTTACAGTGTTTTACCCTCACATTACATATTAACATTAGTTTTGTTGCATGGCATTGTTTTATCCTTCTAAACTTAACAATCCCACAATGAGGTAAACATTGATGGCAGCATACAAGACGAAAGTCCCCTTTTTATCCATTGCTAATGCTTTTTTAATCTAATTCAAGAGTGAGAAAGTGTTTCACTTAATGTGCAGTTTGAAACTTTGTTAAAACCTGAGATGGAGATTAGGACTGCTGGCTTGCTCGCAATATTGCAGGCAGTATTCTTGATCTAAGTAAATGACTAATTGTACGCAACTTAAACATCCACTATCGTTTCCTATATGCAAGTTAGTTCCTCAAATGATGCTCTTTTAAATAGAATGAGCTATTTCAAGTTCCACGTAATTACAATCACCTTAGCAACATAAACTGAGTGAATCAACTTTGAATTCTAGATATGTAAATGTACGTACCTTAATGGAGAAATTATGAGTCCTATAATGGTGTGTCCTACTAGAGAAAAAAACGGGAAACCTTGACGTTTAATACATGTACCTTAAAGTTAAAGTGTAATGAATTGCATACCTTATTCAAGATTTCAACTTACATATTTGTTACAATTGAAAGCAGATGAATTACTATCCAAATAGAGTGGTGGCTGACGCAAACTGATTTTTGTATCTAATTAATTAAGCCTCGTTTGATTTCCCAATAACTTTAAGCTAATGTTTGCTCGCTTGTACCTTAGGGATAATTTTGTGTGTAACTATTCGGATTCTACCTTTCTCAACAGAGATAGGACATTTCGTTTCGTTGGATTATTATATGCCATTCCGGATTTGGCAAGATACGATGTAGGACATAATATGGTGGACTGTTTATTTAGTTTGTGGTTTAAGGATATCCCACCAAACCTTCCGGTCTATTCCTTTTTTTAATCTTACTCGCACGCATATGTGTCGGTCTAACGTAAGCATAGAGAATAATTAAGAGCCATTTATGCAGGACACGGAAGACTGTGGGAACTCCACACACTTCAGTCATATGGGGTCCTCTGGTTAGGTCCGGTAGTATTTCGCAACGAGGCAGCCCCCATAATAAGAAATTACATTTGCAGCGAAGCACCTCGATCAAGACCAAACAGTCTCACTTGGATGCACAAACACAACGTATTGATACTTCATTTACCAGTGAGCAGAGCCTCAAGGTTCCATACCTGTCTGACTTGTGGAGAAATTTCCTTATCCCCACCACTTTCATCACAAATACGGTAGCTAAATTGGAATGAACAGGAAATATAGGCTGGACTTAAACCGAAAGACTGTTAGCCTTGAGCCCTCACTAAATGACGCGTGTAATCCGATCCATAAGCGGTTATACATGGCAGGCAGCGAGCCATAACTTGCTCGACTCACCCTCCTCATTATCCTGCGAGTGTTAATAGAAGATGTTTAAAAAGACTTGAAGTTAACATGATACACAAACACACCTCCTATGTTGAAACTTCTAATTCCAACATTATATCATGTTATTATTACACTAATTATTAGAGTGAATTATAGTAATTATTAATACTCTTAGGTCAATCAGTGTTGTGACTAGTTGTCTCTAGTAATCCTACATAATAAGCCAGTGTAAATTATTCTATTTCAATAGGCAAAGATGGTTGTTTGAATGGTGTAGCACCGGCATGGAAACATAAGGACCATCCTAATACCCATCATCATTGTCATCATCACTCGAAGGTTGTGCGTTTGGCAAAATCCCTCCAAGACTGAATTCGAATGACTTGTTATTATATTTGTCAGTAATTTCTCTTGAATAGTAACCCTCCAGGGGACTAATTTTATAGATTTTTTTTACATACATACATACGTACTTGGTAAGTTTGAGATGTAGAATTTTTTATACTTGTAGTACCAAGCCATTGGTACCAAAAATAATTTTTAAATGAAATCATATCATCTCTAGAACTTAATTTCCTTGGTGTTCCTATTGTAGGTTAATTCATGTGTGTCTAGGCTAATTTCATGCAATCGTGTTCCGGTCATCTATTGCCCCCTTCCGCAAATGACCTCTGGTAGCGTCGTGAAAGCAATAATATGAAAAACTGATTGAGAGAACTACAGGAAATCAACTCACACAATGAAGACGTGGGGTTAGTTTTCTGTCAGAAAGCCTCCATTTATTGTAAACGGACAGGCTAATCAATATCATCACATTCATGACTCGCAAGTGATGCATTTAAACGAGAGCTCATTCAGCTCAAATATATGTATACATAACTCACTAAAATTTCACTGTCCGCTTAGTTATGTAAACTGTACGTCAGTCAGGAACTACTTTGTTCAAAAAAGCTATCAGAGGTTCCTCAAGAGGAAGAGATGGGGGACGGAGTAGGAGAGAAAATCAAGTACTGGTTTCTAAAAAGATATCCTCGTTGTTCTGTGTGCCTGACTACAAGTTTCCTAAGTGTAATGTCTAAGTTATTTTATAGTCGTAAATAGTGGCAGGCGTGGAAAGAACTGTCTAAAGGTGAGTTTATAGTGAGTTGACTACTGAGGTAGTTAGCAGGAGGTATCTGTAGTAATTGTACATGTATGCATGTACACGCATGTTGTGCGTCACACAAACTGCTTCAACATTGGCAGACAGAAGCCGAAGCCAAAGATTTTAATCAAACCGTCTGACATTGTCATTGTAAATAACGTTTGAGCTATGTGTGCATGTGTGTGTGTGTGTGTGGTTTGCGACGGTGTGGTAATAGTGCACACATGAGCTTGTTGACGAACTGTATAGTGGTTGTCATTCTTTCGTGCTTACCCCGTAGCAACGCGTGTGTTCAATAGCTAGCACATGTTATGCAAGCATGGACCACTGTACCAAAATTGGTAGCCAAGGCACGTCTAAATTGCACAGATACGGATGCAGCATAGTTGATGCTATTATAGTGGAGCATCTATTATTGTTCTTGTCGAGGTAGGTCACGCTATATCATAAGGCTAAAAATCCCTAGAATGTGCCTGGAAAGTATGCTATTAATCAATTAGTACTTATTTCATATTGTATCAAATTATTCATGGTTAAGTCTTACCCCGAATATTATGTGAGTTAAAACTGGAACTGGAAGAATAAGTGAGGGGTAATCTCGCCATTGTTTCCGTTTCAGTATTATTATACATGCTTGCACAGGGGAAAGAAATAATCAGCTACTTCACCTTGAGTAGTATTGAAATAATAGTAATTTTTCTGAAGAAAGAAATACAGAAAGAGAGTAAGAGAGAGATCCAGATGTCTGATTAGGAAACGTTGCTTTTCCGCGTGCTAATACTTCCTAGTAGTAAGATTGTTTGTTGTGTATAGAAAAGAACAAGGAGCTGAATAAGTCGGGTTGGATAGAGAGAGTAGAGCTGCGAGCTAATTCGGATTGATTGCACCTTTTTCAAAGAGCCGTCAGAGTTTCATCGCTATAATTAACATGGAGAGTGTACATGCGTAACTAACAAAAGTTGGTCCGGAATACTGGAATACATGTAGGCGTATTTAATGCACTACAAGCTGGAATTCGTTGATCCAATTTTTTTCAACCTGTTGGTTCATTAATAAAGAATAATTAAACAAGATGCTCAACTTGGTGATTCTGTTACATTTCATTCTTCCTCACATACTTCTCATCTACTCACCTTCATTACTCCTCAGGCACTGATTTCAAAAAACTCGTGGTCAATGGGGTCATTCGGCTTGTGGCAAAGAGAATTAGAGCGGGCTGGCAGGGCAATCCATTTGTCTGCAAATAATTCATGCGTTGCTAACTTACCCGCTTTCTCATGGAAAAATTCCTCAGTTCCAACTGTAGTAATACATTATTATGTCCTCTCATAAGTTAAGCGCACATATACTGCCGCTACTGCATACTTTATGGGCAGAGAATGGCGTTGTAACACCAGTATATTAATGACAGGCAGAGAGACAGAAAGATGCGAAAGATAATAAGCGAATTTCGAAGGACAGAAATAGTGCGTGGCCATATTTTTGAATAAATTATACATGGAACTAGAGTTAACTGCCATTAAACGTAACTCAAGTATCCGTTTAAGGGTTGAATGCATGTAAAATCGAGTATAAATTCTAGCTACGCTTCCCTTTTTTTCTCAGCTGTAAAATTATTAAGACTCAAGTAAAGTATAGTTTTAGTGCGTGAGTGAGTGATAGGATCGTGAAGAAGCTAGACGACAAGTGACCCCAAAGTTTCATTTCATAATCCCGCAACTTCTGTACAAGATAATATCATTGCGACGTACAATTCTCTGTCGCAAGATGCTAAGACGTATGTTCTTAAATGCATGCTTATCCCTTAGATTGATGATTGTGTGGGAAAGGTCCTTAACTGAAGGTAGAATTCTAGATTAACAGGCTGTCTCATTGTGATAACTAGCGGTGAAAATGTAAATTTGTACGGGAAGATGCGCGATCCACTTTGAGCCACCATCTGTTTGTCGTAAAAGCACAGGAACAGTGGAAATGTTTCACGGCCCACGACTTGGACGAACGGATAGAAGATGAAGGAGACAGTGTGAGGGAGTTACCCCCTTTACTTTCACTTTGACTTCTTGGATTCTTTCTTTGTGGATTCCCGCAGGGAAGGATAATGTTTTTGCCTGGGCCATTAAATGTGTAAAGAAAGTGTGCAAAGGGAAAGTTAGGAGGTCTATGCTAGAGGGGTACGCTCCATTCGACAATCTTTCTAGCTCCTACGTACTTTCCCCCTCGGTCTCGTCAGTGTGACAGAGTGCGAGTAGGTAGCATTTTAGGTGGAATGGTGGCGAGTATATATGGCGAGCGGCTGAAAAGCGTGAGCTTTCAGAAGTGTGCTTGCATTGGAGCAACACCCAGTCCTGAGCGCTTGTCAAACGTTACTCCGTCTTTCTACAACTTCCACTACCCCACTTGAGAGTTCCATCATCAGCCGGGAACTTCGGGATAAGTACCCTACCGCGTTTATTTTTACTGTGGAAATTGTTCTTGTTACGCGCTCCTACCTGCAATAAAATTAGAAAGTGTGTGCGTGGACACCTGGGCTCAAAAGAAAAGAGGGTATACAATTCTCACGTGCGTTTGCTTAATAGAAAGAACAAAAGCACTTTTCTCAGCCTCTTTAAGTCCTTTTGGAATACTAAACGGCTACTCTCCTGCCCCACAAACAAGGTACGTCTGCATTCACCCATATTCAGATGAAATCTTCTTAAGACTTTAGTAAGCTAATTTTATACTTCGCTAGACTAAGTCTTCTTCTGCCATTCCCCCTGCAGTTTTACAGTTTAACTATGTGCAATCCTGTTCTATTCCTCAAAATTGCCACACTTCCAACTTCGGGCTCGTTTGCATTCTTCTTATGCTGAGCATTGGTATGGCATGCAGGGGAAATGAGTCTAGGAAACGTGCTCTTTGATTTCCCCAATACGACTACACGAATTTTGTGTGCCAAAGCTTAGGACCGTGGGCATATGGGAAGTGCTCCGGAAGTACTGGCAAGACCTAAATATTAGAATCTAAAATTTAGTACCTCATACAAATACATACAAATGCAAACAGTAATTCAGACTTGTATAATCTACTTACCACGTTATGCAGCCATTCAATGCAGATAATAAACTGGTTTTAGAGCTCAATTCAGTCTTCAGCTAGGACGTTATTGTGTTACCATGTGAGGAGGAATCTTTGACTAGCCCAAGGCTGTTTAACAGGAAGCAACATAGTCTGCAGCAAGGCACTGAGATCTTACCAGGGTTGCTAATCCCACGGTTGGAACGAGCAACGAACTTAGCTTTGTGGAGTGTAGCCTGACTTATTCTCACATCACCCCTTCGTACCTTAGGCACACCGAGAAATCCGGAAGGTGACGAATTGAACTCAAGTACAGAAAATGATTGCTTTTTTAATCGTCTAAAACAAACGGAAATGATGAAGATTGAGGGAGTTTGGTTTTGTGTAGAATTGTGAGAATATGACAAGATCCAGTAAGGGAACATTATTTAGTATTAAAAGTGGAACAAGTTGACATTTATTTCCTGTCTCAGCTGAGTAGGAGGGATTTTGAATGTAAATAAAGCTCTCGTAATCATCGCCCTGTGCAGCTGGAGTAGCTTTGTCTCTCAGCATCCTTGGATTGTTCCGAGAGTATTGTCTTCCTGTGAGAGGACGAAGTGAAGGCCAGAGTGGTCCCTGCTCTTTCAACCCATCAAGACTTAAATTATTTACACATTCCATCTATGCTTTACGGAGCCAAAATATTATGCCAGGGATAAATTTCAATTCTTTTCAAACCTCAGCCTTGTTCTGTAGCGTACAAAGTGTCTGGAACTGGAACATTCTAACCTGCCAAGGTTTCAAATTATGTACGAACAGTGTACAGAATATCCAAATTTCTGCATTCACAAAGCCAAGGCACGTAGTATTCTACTTTATAAATTTCACAGCTGGTTTTTTGCAAACTGCAAATAGACACGTTTCTTATGCGGTAAAATGACTGCATGCAAGTGAGATTAGATGAGGGATACAATGTGATGAAGAACCTGTGGAGCTTACTCGGTCACGAGGAATACCTCTGGTCTTGTATCCACCTGTCTGGAACTGTAAGCACAAAAAAAACCATTCGGATTAGACAGGAGGATTAGACGACAGATCTCTAACAATCTTGCGGTTAGCTTGGGTTATGTACAACATGGGTACTTTATGATTCACGCTTGGAATTTTATGGCGTAGCTTAATGGAAGAAGTGGTGCGTAGAAGAGGGGTTGTAGCATCATCGAGCAAGAGTTTGAGTTAAATTAAGCACAAAGAGTTAACTTACATAATTGACAAGGCAAATGGTTAATTGTGCCTTGGTATCTTGCACGGTTTCTCTTTCCATGCTTCAGCTAAGAAGAGAAAGCAGAGAGGGAGGGAGAGTGAGTGAAAAGGAAGAAAGGAAGGGAGGAAGGACTCTTTGTGTGTGACTTTGATCAAGGCATCAGATTTGCAAGTATGAAATTACCCATAACGACGCTGAGTTCAACCCTTTTGTGCACCACACTACTGTCCATAATATGTCTCGTACTTTGCTTCGATGCTGATGGGGAGCGACAGCGTTTGTCTTTAAAAGAGAATGCCGATCATTCACCATGGAGTTTACCATCGGATAGAGCCGCCTTGAAAGAGTTATATGAGGTATGTCAAGACCATTATCATGATCCCCTTTCTTAGCTAAAATTGAGTCCGTTTTCCAATTTTTAACTTTCTGTCTCTTGAGAATTGGAGCTTATTGTTGTGTGTGCGTTTGCAGCTGTGTGTGAGTGAAAGGCTTTTAATGGAATATGATGATGATAATGGTAGCTGTGTAGCTATAGTGGTAGAAAGTGACCTCAACTTCCGTTAGTATCAGAAGTCCATTCCCTCAATTCCCTTGATCTTGAACAACAACTCTGTCTCATTTTCAGATGTATAGAGACGGAGGAGAGCCGATGTGGAAGAGAGCACCGGCTGCAGGCTTCTTCGGAATGAGAGGCAAGAAGGTTCCAGGTCAAAACTTCTACGGGATGCGAGGTAAAAAGGGTCCGTCGGGATTCTTAGGAATGAGAGGAAAGAAGATGGAGTCCAAAGTAGCCAGACTGGCAGACTCTCCATTGTTGGAAGCTGAGGCGCTCGGAGACCTGTGGGCATCCAAAGAATTAGAAAGCTCGGATGAGGGACGGAATTTTCATCAAGCCCAACTTCTTGGTGACAATCTCCCAGTTGACCATATAGATGAAAAAAGAGCCCCAGCCAACGGTTTTATGGGCTTACGTGGAAAACGAAATGTGAGCCCGAAGGATGAGGCAGCCAGTAGAACAAGTGCACATTAGTTCCATCCGCTTTACTTACACACGCAACAGAAGTAAGGGGGGTGTGAGCAAATCTCTCATGGGTAGAATATTATTAAGCATCTAATAATTTATCTTAAACATAAACTCCCACACGCTCTCAGCCTTTTCTTCATGCGATTAAACATGCAAACACACAGACATTCACTTGTAGTACACACCATCTCAATGTCACGTCCCTCTGTTCCCCCAAAGTTTCCTTGATAAAAGAATATGACCCTTATCACCAGTTGCTCATTGCATTAGAGAATCTTCACAGAGAATCAACCCACTCATTCTCATTAGACTAATAAATAAGTGAATAATATCACCCTTGCCTACACTTGAGCATATCCATAATCCTGTGTGGTGCTTGAGGTTGACCATCTAGCAATCTTTCCCCACCAATATTGCAATCATGAGCTGAAGAAGGGAAAGATTTTTCCCTCTACCTAATGCATATGACCGACTCAACAGTAGTGCTTCTGCTTTCACCCATTAGTTTCTCCTTAAGCCTCCTCCCTTCCTATCCCATTTGTTAGCAGAGTAATAATATCCAAAGGCCATGAACGAAGCTAGGAGGGCACATTTGGAGCATTAACCAGGAAAAGATAGAGGCTTTCCTCATCTTATAATATGCTTGTAATTAGAAAATATCTCCCATACACCCTCCACATCCTTCCTTTATTTACCTCCTCGTCAACAAAATGCTAATCCATGAAGGGTATCCTCCTATCTAAAGCGAAAAAGAATTTATCTATCTTTGAGCACAACAGCCTATGTTCTTTGATGTCTCACATAATTGTTCAACGAAGCAGGTGGGAAAATTTTAGCCTCACAGGTGCTTACTTGCTTGCTTACTTCATGGGGAAACAACAACGATTTCTGTAGTACCGTCATCAGTGTTTAGAAGTTACTATTCATTTTAACTGCATGGAATTAATCCAAACTTTCTGTCGAACAGTTGCTCTCTGGAGAATGTCTCATCAGGAGTTAAACTTTTGCGGGAGATACACTTGCATATACACGACGCTTACATATTGACGTGAGGAGATAGCACATGTTTGAATGCTACTGGGGGAAACATATAGGAAGGGACAAATGACATGGATTCAAATAATCAAACTTACGCTTGTACTGATCCTTCTCGTATCATTATAATGGCATGGAAGTATGGATTTATACCTCATCCGGTAAGTGAATACTTACTGCAGGAGCATCATGAAGGTTTTAAGATAGTCGGGGGTGGAATGATAGTTCAGAAATTTGTCTCGCTATAGCGAAAACCTTCCCCACACCACTTGTTTTGTGTTATCTAATTATAACTTGATGGTCTGTGCTATCCATAGTATTTAGATGCTTACACAAGCACGCAGCTCCTCTAAAGTTTCCTTTGATCCGTGTGTCATACTCTTTGTGCTAGCTAGTGGATACATATTCTAGTAGTGAGTAGTAGAATGTTAAGGAATGTGATTGAGATTTTGAGACGGGTAAGTAGGGAGGAGGCGAAGGAGAGGACCTGTCTCGCTGAGCACTTACGACGATTAAAACTATGTGGGATTCGTTGCGAAACGGCGACCTGATTGACAATTTGAGATCCCCTGTGATCATGACACATGCACATGCACACAATATTTACTAATCAGGTATTTTAAAAGCCAGGAACGATGTACTGCTATGTTTATGTTCTAGTACAAGGACATCTTAGACGACAGTGTTGAATACGTGGAATCATCCAGAATTTATTCCAGTGTATAATGCGTGACACATAAGATATACACGTCTTTAGCCATACGGTGTATACTAGTGACTGGTTTAGTGAAACTCAGTGTAGTTCTATCGATTTCAACTCGTTGTAAATCATGTTCCATCGGAATAAAAATGTTGTATATTTCCAATAAGCTGCAATAATCAATCAATTTGTTTCTTCTTCGTCTGCAAGAGTCATTTGATTCAATATACAATTCATGGGGTTGGATAGGGGTGGCATAGGTTCGCCGAAAGGCTGGCTTTGTTTACATTGCATATATATAGTTTGTCAACCCGGAAAACAATTTGTTCACAACAAACATACACACATCGCATCAACTCACTGGAAGTGCCAATCAAATGTCAATTTGGCATCATCCAGCATTCACTTCATGGCTCACCAAGACGGTAGAAATTATTTAAATATAATTTTTGCATTTATTCATTCAAGTCACAATTTTTTTGTCGAAACGAGTGAGCACTATGGGGCATCAAAGAGGGAGGGTTGAATGGGATTCATAGTATGACGGTTATTTCTGCCAATGGTAATAGAGAGGTTCATACTTCATACCCCACTTGTAGAAAATACAAATGACTGGATTTCTGAAAAAAATGCCTAAGGTATAATTGATGATCCCGTGACCAATGGTCAATCATTTTGTTCAATCAATTTTTACACAAACTGTATTTAGAACCTCCAGTAATGTCAATTTGTACCTTAAATGAAGGTGCTCAAACTTGCAAACTTTGTGGAAATTCTAGATGAAGAATTCGTGGTTACTCATTCAAATATGATCTCAAAAATTGTACAAAATCTATAATTAGATGGGCTAGGGGTGTGATAAAGTCTGTTACTCCTACTGTGTACCACAGTTTGGTATAATTATTGTCATATTGCATTTACAAATTGCATTCTCAATTCAAATCGCCAGAAGAATCGCTATATCTATGTAAATTGAACGCGAAAAATCTCAGCGACCGTGATCGCGACACAGGCTAAAATCGCAGTCGCTAAAAAGTCGCTGTCGCTGTTAAAATCTCAGTCGCTTTCGATGCGAACCTAGCGTAACACTTGCATTGTACTGGGAAGATGCCACCAAAAAGTCTATATTGTTGAGCGTGACATTGGGTGTACACAGAACCCATGACGGGAAGCAGGCACACTGACAAACCAGAGGGGTGTAATTATAATACACAATACTTTATTTAACCGTGTAAGTAGCCTGGCAACAGTAATTACTGTAAATTGAAATAACTAACTCGAGCGATCATTCGACAAGTCTTCGACCGACTCCCACAAAAGAACTAATTATTAAAAACAATCTTGTCACTCAATCTCTTATCAATATTCCTGAAAGTATCCTAACTTAATTGACAATGCGTAAGAATTACAAAGGTAGTTAATGAGGTCACTGTAAGTTGGATATGCAGAGAACGCACTCAGGTTCTGGGTGTTTGTTATACCTCTGCATATTGAGTGGTTATGGAAAGCCCAGGAGTTCATTACTTTTATTAACAATAGAGCGAGCGACGACAACTCACTATTTGCGTTGACAATGACAATAATGAGAATTTCAAATAATTCGAATAATAATAATAGTAAATAAGCATGCAGCAATATTTATTTAGTATTCATTTTAGGAAAATTTCATCTTGAGGGAATATGTGGAACACGCCGACAATCAGAAGTCCAAGCATTCTGAGTCTTGTCTGAGCCGACAGTATTGCGTCCATTATCAATGTAGCTTAGCTTAATTCCAATGCAAAACAAAGACTCCACATGGGGCACAATACACATTATAGTGAAAACGCAAACAGACTGGGACTAAATCGGTAGAATTTTAAAGTCGCGAAGGCAGCGTAATGCACTGAATTCCCACTGCTCGGTAAGACTCAAATAATTCATGGTATTCTAAAGTGGAACCTTTTAGGCATCTGCTTTGTAGGTTGGAAAAGGACAGTTAATTTATTCAACTGAGTTAATACGTGGATCCTGGAGTTTGCCTCCAAAAATTTCATTTAATTTATGAGGGGTGTTCCACGCTTCGAGGTGGTAGACATGCAAAAATACTGTCCCACATTTCCCCGTCCATTCGCTCAGGTCACATTTTACCATGATTCACGTAACACGAGATCTGTCAAAGTCAACAGATTTGCATAATTCTGCTCACAAGTGAGCATACTTATTGAATTCCTTGATTTCATTTTTTATTGAGTGATTTTGTGGTCAGGGTATTGATAGACAACGCACCAGAAATACATGTACGTTCGCTCAGTCGGTAACAAAAATATTCGGTGTCAGGTAACCTCTGGATATTCCAAGCAACGATATGCCAGCAGGGCCAACAGCAACGATATTTGCTTTATTACAGCCATCCTTTCATCTTTGCTCGACAATAACTGCCATGATTTTACAGTGAAGCCTTGAATTCAAGAACGAGTCATTAAGGCATTTTTGTTACAGATGCGCTTGCTCTCCCGCAGCCGCAATTTTACGGGGGTAAAAATAGCATTTCACGTACGTAAGTGTCGAGTTGAAAACTATGATTAGTTCAGACGGAACATACGCCAAAGGAAGTACTGTAGCCCGAAAGTGGTTTATCACACATAGGAAAATAGAACTGACTAGAATAATGCCGATATAAGTATCAACCATGCTTTGGAATTCCGATCTGAATAAATTATTCAGTCTTGCAGCTGGATCATACAAATTTTTAGGACCAATGATAGCAGTAGCACAATACCATTGCAAGAGATACCTCTGTTTTCACTTCCGTAGGCAACAATGTGAGACTCTCCTATCTATAACTCCGTAACCCACAGAGCATTCACGCACTCTTCATTGTTCATTTATTAACCTACCCACCTGGATTTTGGTACCAAGTGATAGGATTCCAAAAATCTTCGCCTTGACGTTTTAATCCCGCGCATAGTTGAAAATAAAAGTATCTTTAATGTAAAAACGAAGGGATTGGAAGCCGTTTGATCCTATTTTCTTCCAAATTGCTTCTCTTTATCTGTGCTGCACGATGAGCTTCCGAATTTCCCTTTTCCAACAGCCCTCTTTCTTATTCATACTTGCATACTGGCTCATCCTGTTGAGTAATAATTATATCACTATCACTGTCGATGCATAGTCAAAGTCTGTATTCATCAAATGGCGTCATAGCTTTCCGGGATGAGCCGTCTCTGACTGGGAAGGATAATACTTTATGAACTTGCAAAGAATCTCTTTGTTCCGTGCGCGCCCCAATGAGTTCTATCGATGATACTTCATCCCCCAAGGTCATCAGGCTTCTACAACTCTTCTCGGAACTCTAGTGACTTTGAAATTTATAACACTTACATGGATACTGCCTACTAAGCTCGTTGCTCGAGTCGACCCTTGGAGGTGTAGTCCCTACCTTAGTTTTGAATAAGGCTGTGACTCTGATATCCAAAAATTCTTTGCTGACGGTCTGTAACCACAAGCCAAGCTTTGATATATACTCCACTAACAACTTATCAGCAATCAGATTTAGAACATATAAATTCCAATTGTCTCAACCGTTATGGATGTGATATGATACTTGGAATTATAATGCGAATAACCGAGAAGGACTGAATGGCTTCAAAGATGGACTAAGCATGTTGGACGAGTTCACATAATGTTGGTTGATTACCGTGGTTCAGCTTCTTGCGAACACTGGTCAGTTTACAACCAAGCGGCACCATGAAGCGACGAGTAGCATAATTCAAATCAAGAAAACATCCGCAATGCGAATCTGGCATTGATTTCGACCTTCTATTGATTATTATTACTTTTGGTAAGCTATTTAAAAATTATTATACTATCCACCGCAATGTATCTGCAGTTTATTCAAACCACGGTGTACACCTGCAAAGTTCCCACTCACGTCTGCCATACAAAATGATGGCATAATTTTGTTTCCACTATAGAAAAGAAGACGCGCAGTATATCGCTGTTCATATATATATACAGTCCCCTTTATTTACTGGGATCAAGACCTCGGTGAATGGGATCCTTCTAAGGTGACCTGCACCTACAATCATTTAAGCGAGTATCTGGAAGAGGACTAGTAGAACCACTTAGGAAAATAATCATTGCACAGCATTGTACACGAAGCTACAATAGTTTTGCTGACAAAAGAGGGTTGGACGGTGTTTTTCGCATGATTTAAGCCGCAAAAAACATAAAGCTACTGCATCCATACGGAAAGTGATACCGATTTCATTTCCATTCAGATTTCCATTAGTAGCAGAGCTTTTTATAAGTGCACCACTGCATCATTATCATTATGCTCCCTCCGGCACTTCTCATTACAGAAAAATAACAGGTGGAGAGATTTTTCCGCAGAAATGTAAACACAGCCATATAGATTTCCGTGAGAACCATACTTACATATGAGAAAGGAGGTTAAAATCCATGTAAACATTCGCGAAAACAGAATAAAATGGATTTGATTGGTCAAACGGACGACTCAGGAGCTGTGTAGAAAAAAGCGCTGCAAATACCTTAAAGGTGGCATGTCTGTTTGACGATTGACAATAGTTAGCGTCGCACACAGTTGGGGGAAATCAATAGTAATGACGAGTGTGTTTATGGTGATTAACAGGATAAAGTCCCTGATGACAGCCCTCGCTCTCATGTCCTCGTAACTAGCAGCTCTCAAAGGACCAGCTCTGACTTACACGCACTACTCTGATTTACTTACGTACATATTTCCCTTGTAACATAACTTTCTACAACTTTCCCCCAAAATCTCCCCAATACACTATGATATCTCCCCATCATTTGCACTTAATCAGTGAAACTCTGACGTTTTTCCTGTCCCCAAAGAAGACTCTCATCAAAGCAGTGCAATGTAAGTCAAGTCATGCGTTGTGGTGTGCAGAGTTGAACTTGAGTGCATTAGAGTCTTTACGCGGCGTAATAATTACTGCTGTGATGTTAGATGGAGAAAGGAGGGAAGCCCTCAATGACGATTCATTCCATTCATTTTGAAGGAAAGTTTATTCCTTTCATACCCTTCTACGACAACAACGATGATCCTCATTGATGTAACTGACTTACGACTTGCGTTCCATGATTGCATTGTACTCAAATCCTATCCAATGATCGCCGGAGATACGGATGGAAATCGACAGAATATAACTTACGTCCATTGTTCCATATGTATCGAATGCGAATAAAGCGAGACTCGGGAAATAAGCACATGGCTTCAAGAGGCTATAAAATACTCTTTTGGTGCCCCATACAAGAACATGGTTCACTGTCACAAATGTATATGAACAGTGAATTAGCAGTGGGACCATAGAATCAAAATGTGAGTATTTTAAGATGTAAACCAAGTTTCATCAACTTTGCTTCCTCTACAGCATTAATACTGACTTTTGTATTCCACTTGGCCATTCTACGGCTGTTTTTCTAATTCCAGCTTTCAGCTGCTGTCACAATTCTTGAACCATCAATGCCCATTATCGAGTTCCTAGTAGTATGTAAGGCAACGGAGCTTCATTCATATTTGATTCCCTTCTGACATCAAACAGGAGTCCATTAAATAGTTTTAATCAAAACTTTAACACAGCGCTCTAATGGCTTGCTCATGATGACGTGACACAGTGTGACATCAAATATAAATTCGCATATTGCGATCCCGCCCACATTAAATGTACGTGCGTGAAACGAGCAAAAGATTTAATAGAGCTTGAAGCACCTTGAGCTCTCACTCAACACAGAATCCACTTCACCGACATGCCAAGTGATCTTATGTGCTCCGAGATAGCTACAATTAGTTCATTTCTACGAAACAAGAAGAATGCAGAGAATTTTGAAAATGAGAATGCAGAGTAGAATCGGAACAATTTCCTCAGATAGGGCGAGTTCCACGAATGGTTCGTTGGAGTACACGTCAGCAACGTTTTGAGATGTAGCAGTGATTCATAAATTATTTTTCATTCTTTACTGACGATTTGTATACTACTTGATGTGGCATGAATTCTGTGTAACTCTATGTGCATTACTAGCTACGCACATGACTCCTTATGATGGTAAACCGTAACCAAAAACACAAGCACCCCCAAGGCTTCAAAATTTGCTGTATATTAAATAATGGTTGATTAATTCACCTTTCCAGCTCACTTGAGCCCATTTGGAGGGAAAGCTTTGATCAGCAAATGTGAGTGTATTGAAGATACGAGGGATTCATGAAAAGGTTGTTACCAGTGCAAGTTCAATGAGAGTTGCTCCTCCACACATCCGCAGCCCTCCTCCGTTCAACATCATTCAGGTATGCATGAACAATTATTGCTGATTTAAAAGGTCTGTACGAGTGGAATGGTGCCACTCACAATATTGAGAGTTTGACCCTTAGCAATCTGTTTGATTTCATTTTAAATGTCTGACGTGTTTTGGAAAATGAGTGTTGGAAGGAAAAAAAGATTTCTCCAGAAAGTCTGTACTGTATAATGTAGGAGCACTGTAGCAGAACAAAACCCCTGCACTCTGTAGGTTTTCAGATTGTGAGTAGGAGTGCGAGCTAGATGAATAGGATTTGAAGTTGCTCCTGTAATGCTATCAATTACCAGGTGCTCAAGTACGTACAGAGCCTTGATTCTAAGTTTGTTCCAAGATTGATAGTAGTCTGAGGGTTCCAGTGAATGCTACTCTCACTTCAACAAAGGTGATTAGTGGAAGTACCTGAGCCAAGTATTGTACAACAGCGCTTCATATCTTCATCTTGGCTGTCAGCTTGGAGCATCTGTCCTACTAAAATAATTAATTATTCACATATTTCTATTGCTCAGTAGGCCTTTACCCACTTACCAGTGATCTGTAACATGATTGTTCCATTGATCTAACGTATAAATAGGCTTCACGTCTACGTCGGAACGAAATGAACATGAGTAACATATCATTTGACTCTTCATCTTTCTCTCTCCCTCTCACCTCCGTCTGCCGAACATCAGCATCAATAGATCCAGGTGGATCGACCATTCTATTTTGGCTACATTGTTACTGCGGATTCCCATGAAATCCTTGCCGACTACGCAGCAAATTTTCATAGACCTCAAAATGGCCATGGCGATCCAATGTTGTGGCATATTATTTTCCCATGTCGTTGCTGAACGGAAACATCAGCCATGTTCTACCAATGAGTCGTGTTAAGGGATTTCCTAAAACCTGTCACTACTGTCAAGACAATGGTCGGTAATCTGAGCAGGGAAAAGGCAGGAAAGGCTTTAAAATGCATATGAAAAGTTTATGGGTAAGCTGTCCCATTACTCCGCCTCATTTACAGATACATTCTTTTGTTGCCGTCGAACTTTGAAAATACCATGAAATCACAAGTTTCTTCATTCAGGGGCCCCGAATGAAGCAACAACTGAATAAGGGCGTTACTGCGGAATTAATTAATTGTTCATCTTCCAGCCGAATTTTGACAACAATTGATTTATCAAGTTCTCGGACGTCCTCAGACGTGCTGCGAGATATGCAATATTCGAATTTCATACCAACGGCCCATATCAGTGACAATTTTACAGCGAGAATGACAATAAGCCAGAGGATCCGCTGGAAATTACGCGATCATTGCTACCTGGAGGATCACTTAAATGAGATGAAACAATGAAAAGTGCCCGAGTTTGTATGCCAATAAAATGGCTCAAGGGTCATCCTCGACCGATGCCTCTATAGACGTACATGGCTACATCATTCCGATTGATGCATATTCCACATCCTTATGAATACCAATGACGTCTTTACTACATCTGCAAAGGCCTTTCAAGTACTTCTTCTTCCTTTAATGTGAGACAACTGCCATGTGTTTTTAAGCTAGAAATAAAGCCGAAGCCATTCATGCAAATTGATCTCGTGTCCATCACACAATGGAAACTGAAGAAAAGGAGAGTTTGCAGCGCCACACATCCAACCCTAAACTTCAAGCCTTCCATTTATGGGAATGTGGAAAAGGAAAAATATGTTCCATATATGAGAGACCTGGATTACATCGGTGGTTCTAAAATATACCGCTATTTCTATCTCACTCGCACTAAAAGAAAAGGTGAAACAACAACGCACAAAACTCCCAGAAATCCCTCCGAGTTGGCCATGAACACTCTCATAAATTTATGAACGAAGAGGAGCGACTTTTTAATAAAGAATGACAACAGGACATATAGTCCAGGATTGTCTGATGAAACCCCACGAGTTTTCCATACACGTCCTCCCTATTCCCGGAAAATTCAGTAGTAGGAACCGAGTAAAACTATAGTAAAATGAACACATGAATAGTGCATTATGCAACACGTCGACCTGACCTACATAAATAGTCAACAGTACAGAAGTTGCAGAGAGAAATAATAAAGAATATTATCTATATCCTGATGCTAGAATTAAGTGCCTTTTTCATGTTCGACTAAAATTTTGAAATCTGGCAAACTGGCGACTTTTTGTTCGAACAAACGATGGACCATCCGAACCTGAATTGGTTCCACAACAATTTTCCCTTCGTCTATCACCTTCTTCGCAGCGTAGTGCGAGACAATTTTCTGCAGCATAAAATGTAGGTGAAAACATGAGAAGACACAAAGTTGAAAAGAACACAAGGGAGGAATAGATACTGAATGAAACAATTATTGGAGTCAGATTTGAAGCTAGAGATTATGGGCGGAGTATTCCTGCGGGAGCAATAAAATTAACATTTTCTCTTTCTCCGCTCGATAATATCAGAGAAACTTTGTATCCCCACACGACCCCTACGATGATCACCTAAACTGATACCGTACCTCACGTCAGGGACACACATCTCTTCTTCTTCTGTCTCTCCTTTGCCCACCCAGAAATTCCATTTTATTTTACACCCAAAGCGCATATAGCACGCTTCCTTCTGAAACTTTAATGTCAAAATGAGTCCATCTACAAAGCAGCAGCAGGCGCAATAACAGCCATTCCACTCAAATCCTTACATCCACGTCAACGCTTCCCTTCATTCCACATTCATTCAACAGGGAAATATAAAGGTTGTGCTAAAGATTTCCTTCAAAAAATTCATTCCATTCCTTCCGCAAGTTTCTTTTTTTTGCATCCACGAAGTATAGGTAATAGAAAAGTGACATGCACCTGCGAAATCTCCAAGTTTGATTACAGAAAATCCATTGCGCATATAATACATATAATTATAATTAAGCATACGTACGCAAGAAGACTACTCCCTCCCCAAGAGAGTCCAGGACGTGTATCCGATTACATGTATCAAGCCATTGCACCGTTACATTCTGAATTTACTCTCTGTCTCCCCTGTCATACTAATTTTCTTCCTCCCTACCCTGCCTCCATGATCCCAACAGAAAGATGTTGAAAGTCTGGCTTTGAAATTCATTTCTTACTAGTCCATGTTCATAATAAGAATGCATACTACAGACTTACAGTAATACAGGGTGGCCCAACTCAAGGTGAACATTTTACATAACCCCATGTTGAATTTCGACTTTATTTTGTTAGTTGCAATATCTCCGCCAATTCGTGAGCGATTTTGATCGGGGCTAGCTCAAACAATTACCCCAAGACTCTAGTTTCAGAATTGGTACTCAAAGTTGCCCTAGCCTCACGATGCAAAGTGTATCCCTTAAGTTGGGCCACCCTGTACATATTTCCCGTCTCGTAAATATCATGCACACATGCAATTATAAATGAGATTGACATGAAAGCACTCTGATCCTCTATGGCATACTAAGTATTGATTGAAACGACTTCCAGTGAGCTGCTCAAAATTATAACTAAACCCACCGTTACCATCGTTACCACTCCCACTGCCTTTTCAACAATTCATGGCGGTCACCAGAATTTGAGCCACGTAGCAAAGCTACTTTTTGCGGTGGTTGGTATCCACAAGACTATTATTATTCCATTCGTGCCCCAAATGTGAAGGGGAGGCGAAGTTTGGGGTATTGTGGGAGCAGAATTGAATAACTATTTATTTATAATGCAACTGTGAAAATTCAAAAAATTGTCAACGGAGAAATACTGTCAGTAGTGGAGGAATCATCATTCATTACATTTTACAGAAGAAGACGGATGGAGGAAACCACTAATTTCGCCCAAGGACCCCAAATGTTCATGTTCATCAGTGAGCCCACCAATTTACTGTGGACATGTGCAGTGTCCATGTGCACAGACACCGGCGGCTGACATTATTGAGACGAAGATCTAATATTTGCTTTCATAATAATAGCAGGTGAATAAAAATCACACGCTCTAACTCCTACCAGATATATTCTGTATATTACACCAGTGATTTCATACGAGGAAAAATGTGACGCACACAGCACAACAATATATATTGTGGAGACATTTTCCAGGACTCAGTGAGCCAAAGGGTGCTGGCATTGCGCTCTTCAGGCAAAGGGAGGAATATAGAGGCCAATGATTGTGTGAACGACCAGGCGACAGATGGCTTGGAGTTTGAAGGCTGTACAGAATTCAATGGAGGCTTTCCTAAACTCAATGTATGTAGTACACTGCCTCACTCCATATGCTTGTTATAGCTCTCAATGTACTTACTGACGAGTGAAGCAGTTTAGTTTGAAGCATGCTGGCTGTACTAAAGTAGTATGGAAGCTTATATATATGTGTGACTCTGACTCGACGCAAGTTACAGGATTCTGTCTGACGGCTGGCTAAAGCTTTTATGCTGGAGTGCTAGTAGAGGAGTGAATGTGGAGCCCAATGGTAGAACGTTAGTGTACATACAATTCTCTTTGTGGAGGAACAAGTTTGATATAGATAATCGGAAGAGGATTATTGTGTGTGTGCACTGCATGCTTGTCATGTGGAAGCCGAAGCAAAGGGAAGGAAAAAGTGTATAGGACTATGCTAGTAGAAGTACTACTACTACTACTACAACTGCTGCATCTTTAGCTATAACGCGGTGAGGCCCCATAAGGTTTGCTTGCTGTGTGTAGTGTTACTGTGTGTACTCCTAGTTCGAGTTATATACGCCGTCGTCGCCCAAACAATCAGTGTGAAGCTGGAAGGCTTTGCTGGAGTATTGTGACGACGACGACGACGACAAGAGTGTGTGAGTGAGCCAGGAGTAGCAGCGTTTGAATCAGATAATGTGTGGATTGGTTAGCGTATATACATTACTTGTACAATAATTACAGTAATTAGAAATATGTGTGGTTGACAGAGAGTACAGAGGGATATTGTTGAAATAGTTTGAAATTTTTAAATTTTATTGATGAAGGGAATAAATTGTGGGGGTGTTAAGTTGAGACGTCTTGGTTCGTCATGGAAGCAAATTCCATCGGTGTAGGACCGCCAACAGCAACAACAACAACATCATCATCATCAAGAGGATCGTCAGGAGAAGAAGAAGCATCATCATCATCACCGCCGACGACGACGACGATTGTAACAAAGTTGAGAAAATTACCAAAGACAGCGGGAGGAGCGGCGGGGAGGAGGAAGAAGAATAAAAAGTGCATTAGTTGTCAAGGGCCACGAGCGGATTTACAAGAAACGTCGGATGCTCAACAGAAGAGATGCAGTGCATTACTTGAGAAAATCTGCGTCCTTCAACTGGACATTTTGAGCTCTCATCTGGCTCGTCAGTATGACACCTATTTGGAGCGGATAGAATGTCAAGAGGAAGCTGAGGTGAAGAAGAGGGCCGAAGAGGAGGGAAGTAGTAATGATCATGTGGAGAGTAATATTGGCGGCCAAAAGTGCCAGAATGAAGACCCTCTTAGATCTAGGCTTGAGGAGGGCGGGAGTCAACAATCCCAGTCATCACAAGTGTCATTATCATTGGGATGGACGGAGACGAGAGGCGGAGGAATAACCAAGAATAATAATCAGGATTTAAGCAAAGTCAACAACAAGAATACCATGACGGCAGGGACAAGTTGCTCATCAGCTCCTGTAATTTCTGCGGCGGCAGTCAATGCTGCTGCTGCCGCCGCCGCCGCCGAAGTGGACAGTAAAGATCCGAAAAGTGTTTGGAAGGACGGCAATGGAGCTAGTGATTTGAGCGTGCTGCATAAAATTATTGAGAAAATTGAGCTGAATAGTAGTGTAGGACAGACGGATGCGGAGACTTTGGAAAAATTTAGTACATTTCAATCATTTGATAGAATTGGCAAGTCGGAAAAAATTGAACATAGTAGTTTCTTAATCGCTAATCAAGATCCACCTGAAAGTAATAATCTTAAAGAAAGTCAAAACCAAGATGTACAGCAGCAAGAACAGCGATTACATTCTGGTATTCCTCTCCAGCTGCAATCGCAAATCAGCAATTTCCAAGAGAATTCATCTAGTTCTGGTGCAAAGGACAAGAAAGTCAATGAGAGTGATTTAAATGAAAAGCTGGTCGAAAAGTATAGCGAAAAATTGGGCGAGGAGGGTCAGTGGCTAGCTGTGAATATGAATCGAGTGCTGAGGGAAACCATGCAGATCTCTAAGGATTGGGATGAGACAGATTCCAGTTGCGGCGATGAGAGTTGCGATGAGGAAATAGCACCCAAGTACAACGACCAGGACATACACAAGCTCCCGTATCTTCCGTTGTAAGTGGTTCAATCTGGAATTCATGCTCATCATCAATCGTATATAGCTTGATGTATTCTCGCTTTTCTCCAGTCTTAGAGTGTCACCGTTTAAATTCGTGCGATTTCTTTTTGTGAATAGCCTCAAGAATCCTTCCGCATCATGGGCTCTGGCTAGGGCGGCAGCCGTAACCTCGTGGCTGTGGAATCATGATGCAATCGCTCACGTTTCTTTTCGTCTTGAGCAGTTGGACCAGGTTCATCGGTATGTTTCGGACTGACTTTAAGCCAAGCATCATCAGCTCTACGTCACACAAATCTGATGAAATAGCATAGGTCACGAGTTGAGCGGGTTTTAATAGTTGGTTTATGCACAGGCATCTCAAGACTACCAAACCAACGTTTCAGCTGGAGGATAAGCCGTTACCTGGAGTTATGAATCCCCATGTCACACCACCGCCACTGCAGAATGTTTATTTTGACGTGTATGGTCAGAATGTACCTGTCGAATCTCAAAAGTGAGTTCTTAAAGAAGTTCTTGGCCTTACTCTATGCCCTAACACAGCTTTATCGATAGATGTTTTATGTGCACGTTGACTGATCCTTTTGTGCTCTACGCAGGTCTTCAAAGTCCAACTATCCTAACGGTCATCGTCTGTCCACTCCTAATTCCAGTGTCCTGAAGGATTTAGTCCTCGGTCCACTTTGTTCCGCCAATGCAGAAACAGTCGAGGGCGCCATCGAAAGTGCCCAAAATAACAGCAAAAACCATACTCATCCCCTTAACTGTGATAAGCAAGTTGCAGAACTCGATTGTAAGTCATTTGTTCTGCAAAATATAGGAGGTGGTTTAGAAGCCCTGGGAATCAAGGTGCGGCAAGATTCTCATGTTGCTTCCTTAGCTCGCCGGTGTCTGCCGTTGAAGCCCTATCGTCCTCGGAAAATCTTTCAACTTGGAGGAGTCCACAAAATGACCCAACCGAGCAAGAAGCCAACGGTTATGTGCGAGTGCTTTCGGCGGAAAGAGTTGTGTGCTACCTGCTCTGGGAGGATAGAAAAGATAAAAAGTGTGGATGGCGAGTTCGATCAATTTAAGGACCTTGCTGGTGTTTTGGATGATTCCTACCATCGAAGTTTGGCTGTCATAGAAGGTGATAAATGCATTTAGTGGACTTTCTGTCCTCATAATATTTGTAGTTGCAGTGGATAATATGGTTGACTCTGGATATTATTATTGCAGAAAAACCAGTTTCTTTACTGGTGAACGCGTCTCTTCAGACTGGCAGCTGGGAAAAGGTTGCAGACACTGTACCAGATATTATCGGGGAACCGTACGTTGAAAGTGAGGATATGGAGCGGAAGAAGATCGAACCTGTACGAAGGAAGAGGCGACCAGGGCCAAAACGTAAGGATTCTTGTACTTGGAGAGTTTCGATAGGAATATGGAAGTCGTGATTCGTGCTTGAACCTTTTATGTTTCCTTCCTTTAGCAGTCGACTTTGTGAATGCAAGGACAACGCCGGGCACCATACGGGGAAGCAATTCAAAATACAAGAGGAGAAAGTACAATTCTATATCGTCTGATGTTTGTAAGTATTCATATTAAAATGGTTGTTGAGTATTAGAAGGACTGATGGTAACTTTTTCCGTCGAATCACACAGGGGAGGATTCTAATCAGAGTGACATGTCAGAGGAAGACGATGAGTACGGATACCTATTTGAGAATGGATCGCAATCCCCGAGTGGCAAATATCACTCGAAGAGGGGCTCTGGGTCGGTGCATGAAGGTTACAGGTGAGTGTGATTTCATTTGAGTACGTTTGGAGGTACATGAAATTGTAAGTCAAAACAATCTATGTAGGAAAAGCAGCATTTTTTCATCAGATTCATTATGCCATCGGTTAGTTAGCTGACTTAAGGAGAAACGAATTTTTCCAAATTGCCATGACAAATTTTTGTTTTCAATTCGGAATCATTCTCATTAGTGAGAAACCGTTTGCAGCACGAGAAATTTTCTTGCTTTTACATTATGGTGAATTTCTGCTGACTGGAATCATTAGACTGGAAACTGGAAATAATTTGATCTGTTGTGTTGTGTGTCCACAGGCGGAAGAGGGATGAGAAGTTCGACATTGACAACATAGTCATTCCCTATAGTATCGCATCTACAACGCGAGTAGAGAAGATAGAGTACAAAGAAATCATCACTCCGAGGTAATTTTCACGAATTGGGCTAAAATAGCCATTTAGAGTTGTTGCTTCAGGATGTTTATTATTATTGATGCCGAGAATATCTGACATGGGATAATCATGTTGTTTTTTAGTTGGCGTGTCATTCCAAATGGGTGTGGTAGAGTTCCGGGCAAGAACGGAATTTGTAGCAATGGATGGGATGATGCAGAGGTGGGTGTTGTTGGGCTGTTAAAGTCAAGCTATCCTTACAATTTGACCGGTTTATTCATATTTCGTGCTTCTGTCGTAGATTGAAGACCTAAGCATGGAAGTCATTCAAGCAAGGCACGAAAGAAGTGAAGTGGAGGAGCATAAGAAGTTCAATCGTAATCCAAAGAAATCCCACCGCCGCTCACGCAGATTGGGTTCTAAAGCAGAATATTCCGACCCGAACACGCCAGGTAGTACAGACTCGGAACAAAACTGAGTATTCCACTTAACTTAGATTCTTTATGCTGACAAGAATGCTTTATTGTCTTAGATCCTATGTCACCCAACCCTGAAGTAAATGAGAATTTTATGTGTTCCGCAACCGGTTCGCAATCTCCATTCACGCAAATGGAGACGCCTTTTACCATGCCCCCACCCCCTGGAACAATGCTTGCTCCAGTGGTAACCGAAGCTGTTGCAGCTTTGGCTGTAAGTGCTTTAAAAATGAATACGCTCGGACCTGGCAGGAGGAGAACCATGTCTTCCACCAACAGCGCTAACAGTGTGGAGGACGATGAGGACCATGTCAGGAGGCCGGTAAGAAAGCTCAACTTATTTTGCTATTTCAGTACTGGCTGAAAATCTTTTAGCCGTGACGTCTTAGTTAGACACATTTTATGAAAAGGATAGCTTGTCATGAAATATTTATGTTGCGCAGACTATCACACCGTGGGAGAAGAGAACTTTCCCGCTCAATGAGGATGAATTCGTTATGATGAGGTCTGAAATGCCAGAAGAGTATTTAAGGTTATGCGATGAAGACGAAATGTGCGGTACTGACCAACCCAGCTAGGAGCTATTTTAAGAAAAAAATTAAGAATCACAGTGTAATTTGTAAAATTGAATATATAATATAGATGATATTATATGTATTAAATTTTTATGATTTTTTGCTAAAAATAACTCAAAAGTCAGAATAATCCCGGAAGGCTGGTTATGTTTGTTTTCTCTCAAATTATTTTATTGACACGAAACACTTCTCAATGCATACGTCAAATTGATCTTTGATTAATTACTATGGTATTGTTTACTCCAATAAAAACATTTTGACTTCGGTATTTGCATGCAGCGTACATAGACTGTCGTCATGAACATCTGTCGAAAATTTCTAAATTACACACATCTTAACCTTCGGTTTACAACTTACACATTCAAGATACCTCTATCGTTTGTTAATTCTGTCCTATAAATATGCTTTTATCTGTGCTGAAGGGCTGAATCATTCAAGAGGATGAAGGTCTACGGCTATGGGAATTCTCGTGCATCACTGAAACCTATTTAAGCTAGCCGAAGAGTTGGAAACATTCATACCTATCCTCATAGGTTTCATCTGCATGAGGAAATTCTTGGTATAGATATAAGCATATGAGTTACAATTGCCTCCTTCAACTTGCTGTGTCTTATTTCCCCTTCCCACTTAATTTTCTTTTACGGTGCTCAGTCAGTAGAATAGAACTACAGAAATGACCCTAGCAACCTCAACTGCCCTACAAACCACTATATCACTGCTGCAGGTAAAATGAATACCAGCTAGCTTCAGATGTTGTCAACGTGCTAAATTGCCATGAGGGAGTTTCCAGACATTTACGACCTAAGACACATTAGTGGGTATACAACCACAACACCTACTTGATGAAAGTTGTTTACAATTTCGTTTCCTAATTTAAACATTTTCATCATGTCGTTTTTTTCTCATTAAAAAACTTCATACATCTATGAACGACTGTGCCTGTGCCCGTTTCCACTCACTTGTTATGTTTCCTCTCAGCCTCCATGAATTTACTCGATAGACAGGCCACTGGTGGAACACTGGAAATTCCTCACCGTTGGTCATGCCGTAGAGATAATTCCGGGACAAATATCAAGGTTGCCTCACAAATGAAATGCAATTAATATGGATCAATGCGGGAGTTACACGGCTAGATGAAACCCCATGTTTGAATGTCCGGGTGCCAGAACTATACCTCTCACAGCTACGCCTATTCATTACTCATGTCTGCACCTTCGTACGAATCTATACGGAACATACAACCCGTCCCATCGACTTTAATAAGGCATCTGGCTCCTTTACCATTTGTAATTCCAAGAAACTTTTACCATCTTGAAAGAACAGGAATGCATGATAATTATCTCACATGTCAAAACCTATCAAACTTGGGCTGAATGAAGGGAACTATGACCTTTTATTGATTCAACAGTCCTTTAGTGCGTAATGCGTGGACTACAGATGAGTGCGACATGTAAAGGGTCAGAAAAGTAAAGGAATAGAAATTCCATGGTCCTGTGGTCATTCGATGTTATAAGTAATACAGCGTTAGTAATTTTAAGACGGAAAGGAACCACTGTTGAGAGTAGTGAACAACAGGCTTGTCGTATGAGTGACATCCCATGGCGATATGGATTGCCGTGGTAAACTGACCATTCTGTCTGAAATTCCAGTGGCCTCCAACAATTTTCCAAATACAATGAGTCCTTTCCTTTGAAATACGCGATTGATTTATGTGGACGGAATATTAGAGGAACTTGATAGAGACGAGGAAATTGATGTACTTGGCTGTTACGTGCAAAATTGCACAACGACAATTGCAAAATAATCCGATCTCCGTCTAAAAGCCCTCCGCATGGTATGAAAGTACTCAAGTTGTCAACAATCCGGTGCTAGCTATTCGACTGCATACAAATACCTGCTATGGGAGTTCCATAAGTTACTGCCTATGACCCAATGAATATCTAAGCTTTTACATCCACCGGAGCATTATTACATGTATTGCTCTAAAAGGTACAAGGCTTATAGAATATCCTATGAGCCTTGTAGAAGGTATTGCTTTCATAGAATTAATTCGTAACAGTGGGAGAAAATTCACCATCTAATCCAAAGTCGATCTATATTTCAAGAATGATCAAACACTGTCACACAATAAAATCCAACTCGTAATGGTGGGAACATGGAATTCACCTCGTGTGATTGTCAAGAGTGTAACTACTGAAAAGCAATGGGGACTCTGATGTAATGGCGGATGAATGTCTGTCAATTTCCAGAGAGGAATATATAATGAAAACTTTGCCAATTATGAATAAGGACTTGGGGGCAACCTATTTGGAAGGGCCCTATAGTATATGTAGATTAACAAACAACAGTCACTGGCTGCAACACATACTTCTTACAATTATGAATGATTTATTATCCTTAATAAGTATTATTCAAGTATGAATTACGATTATGAATAATTATTATATTGTTTCCTTAGTTCCTATTGGTTTTCTGATATGCATCATCCAAGGCTACGAGAGTCTACGCGGATAGAACAGTTACATCATGTTTTCACTTGCTCCGTCGAAGCTAGTGGTTTCATCCTCCTATCTCAATTCACTTCAGTACTAAACACTTAACATTAAAACTTTTCATACTACACTTAACAAAAAAGACTTGCCTGCGTCTCATCGCTGCTTTCCTGTACAAATAAGACGGACATACATAGTCAACTTGAAACTCAAACAATCCACATCATACCGGTAATAGACTATACGTTCATCTTAAACGACACATGTCTGACTACAGGAATAAATCATGCACACAACAGAATCATAATCATTGTTATCATTATCAGAAAGCATCCCGCCCTCAAAGCATAGAGAATTGTATTATACATTTCAATAGCCGTACAATATTGTCCAAGTACACAATATCATGATCATTTTCCTGTGTTTCTGTTACCCCACATACGGGCAGATTTCTGAGATGCTTACCACAATCTTCACACATGTCAAGTCTGTCTCAACTTTCACTTTACATGTACCGTCAAATACACGCATGTAGCCTAACTATTTTAAAATGCTACACTGACAACTATATTATTACATCAACAATAGCTTTATCATCATCATGATATTATTGTTGTAGGCACACAAAACATATTAATTTAGGGACCAATGGTCATCGTTGCGGTCATAGTGACCACTAGAAAACCTGTGGTGATCACTCCATATTCCACAAGTCCTATTTTGCATAGTATCCAAATTAACATCAGCTAGTTAAAAATCACATTGCTTTTTAAACGAAAATCTTTGGTTAAAAACACTCCAGTTCAACTCAAATTTACCAGTGCCAATATAATTGTTTGTATTACAAAGGGATAGTTTCCTTGCGTTTGTTATGCCTGTTTTCTGTACTATGTTGAGTAGCTTAGAAAGTTCCCCCATGTTAAAAATGTCAATATCACATTATGTTCAATTCACAGCTGAATGTACAGGAGCGCTTTACACATGATATTCATTATCAATTCCAACTCATTCTTCAACACAACATCATCAACAACAATAATTATAACAATCACCCGCAACAATTTAAATGGAATGAGTGTGACACACAACAATTACATTCTTTCCCTTTGGTCGTCAACATCCCCACGATCTGCTCAGCTCGTTGCTACCAGTAAATGTATTGTATATTTTGTTATTACTACCATTATTATTCTTATTACGACTACTACAACTCTCTTTCATCGTCATATCATCTTCATTAGCACTTACTTCAGTCAAGTATCATTATCTGCACAGACAGTATTTTTTTAAACAATCGTATCATGTATGCCCTCGTCCAATAGAACATAACCGAATCTTCTAACAGCAAAAAAGGAAGAACGGGTAGAGTGAAAACTAAAAACTTGATAAGAGATCTATCACACACTCGTGGTGTAAATTAGAGGATATTACATAATTCTCTTGTGCGACCGATTAGTTGTGCTTTGACCTTCTCACCATGCCATAAAAATGACCAGAGAGCCACGGTGACTTTGCTCACGATCTACTCAGGTTCTACAACGCATGAGTCTGAGTGAGTGTATTTCTGTGCTTTAAATACAAATTACGTACATAACTAGAGTTGCAAGGCCGCAACCCCTTGAGCTCGTTTTTCTGGTAAATCACCATTCATCTGTATCTAACTAATCGCGGTTACCATTTTTGTACACGAATTCAAGTAGAGCTAAGCACTGAGTCTTGTACATCACTTCTAATTAAGCTTCCTTTAAGTCCTGGATCTAGCGTTACTGGATAATCCGGTGTTAATTGCAATCCAGAGATCACGTATAACTCAATAACAAACACTTAAAAACTAAATCACATTGCACTCCTTCAGAAAACTATACACACGATGCAAATGCATGCACGAGACTTTTCCACACTCGACTCAATCTCTCTCATAACTTCAAAATTACTGAATAAGCTGAATTAAGCTACATATTTTTTACACAACTGAAACATAAGGTTGGTTGCACATATACACATGATCTATGCGACAGAGTTACTCTCCCGTTCTGACCATTAACAAACTTGCCATGAAAATCGCTAATAATAGACAAATTAAACTCAACACATTATATAAGTGTTTATAATATAATTGCATGATCACATGTAAACCTATGACCTCTGTACAAATATACTGGTAACATTACCTTTCGCCGGCCTCCGTCCACACGGAAGTGTAAGAGCTTAAAACTTAGATCAACTAAAAATTAAATCTATTTACAAACGCTTATTGTGCAAATTTTCGAGGATTTTGTGCCTCGAGGATTTTCCCTTTCGTGTGTCAAGCTTTAGAGGAAGCGAAAAAGTTACACAACAATCGAAACAAAGCGTCTGTTCCCATTTTTGTCAATGTAGAGTTGCATTTTCCTGTTGCTTTCCCTCTCTGGTGAAAGTAGAAGACAGTTGTAAGCTAGCTTCCTATTTTCCCAGTGAGTACACTTGCGCAAATGTAATAACTTAGAAAAAAGTTTCCATTGTTTTGTTGCATTGCCTGTGTCTAGTCATGCAGTACTGAAAAGTAAGTGTACAACATCACCATGATCTAAGTAAGGAGAAAGAAATACTTACTCCCAGTTAACGTTGAACTACTGAGAAACAGCTACCCCACACATGAACCCCTAGCACAACGTATATAGTTACATAAAATAATAAATACACGCATATAAATCATACTTCTGTACATGTGCACTTCAACTTACTATATCTTTCAACATTTCTTTTACGTACAGACAAGTACAAAGTCTTTGGGCGATTAGCTTTCACATCTTTGGACTCAACAACTGTAACGAGTTCTCTAAATAATTACTTAGTAACTTATAAGTTAGAACTGAATCTGTATTCACACACTATTATCACTATATATTATACATATTATAATGTATATACAATTATATTTAAATTACATCATCAATAGATATATAGATATATATATATGTATATATTTAGTATGCATACAAAAAGAGAGATATGCTTGATTGTAGGCTATCATTTTTTCCAACGTTATATTTTCTCACCACAATAATGCTATTCCTGTGGACACAGCAACGAGCCGGAATCGTCGTAATAGTATTGCTGGCCCTTACACTTGGGTAATATTAAACACAGTGCGTGTGCTCTTATGCGTGTTATTATTATTACTATTATGCATTCAACTTCAGATCCCAAAAGTTATTATTATCAGTACAAGGAAAGACCAAGCACTGCTTGACCCTTTATCTGGCCATTTCCTTGTTCAGCCTTTACTGCTGCTCCTAGGGACATTATTTCTCGACGTGGACCAATATAAACGAAATGACTTGTAACATGCCATGTGACACTAACAACTTGCTCAACTCTTCCTTACTGTAACACTATTTTGCTACACAACCTCCCACTCACGGGCAAATTTCACCTGCAAGCCCACCAAGGATCCATTCAAGAATGTATTCTGCGCCAAGCAAAATAAATATTATGTGGATTGTTATCTCTGCAGAGGGATGAGCAGGTTGTGTGCTATATGCCTTCTTCGGCTTGTCTTCACCAAGCTCGCTGGGACAATGTCAATGGTCAGTGAGTCTTGCGCACGTACATCGCTGGTATTTTTCACGGACCATAAGTTATTTTTGTCCTCTTTCCTGGTAGTCGTCATTTTCTCTCCTCCTCCCGTATGGACATACGTGCTGGCATTTTGCTCGTGCTCCCATCAGAGGATGGTGACCCACTAAATGAACGATTAGGGAAGAGGAAACGGGGTTTGTTACTACTGCTGGCTCTACTCGTGGATCGAAAATCATGTTGAGAAATTTTTCTAAGGTTGATTCTCTAGGGAGGTAGTGATGGTGGTGGTGGTGACGGCGGGAGGTATAGTGTTATTTGACCAATGCGTTATACAGGTAATCCTACAATATAGATACAGTACGGGGTAAGAAAAAAGCTGAGGAGCCACGGATAGTAAGACACATTCCGTTGAAAAAATCAAGGAGGAGAGAGAGATAGAGAGAAAGATGAATCGGGATGTGGTCTTTGAAAATAGCCAAGTGTGTCTTCATGATCCTTTGATCGTTTGTCAAGTTAAACATGTACTTTGTTGACCACATGGGCGTGATGCTAGAAGAGTTGGAGATAGAGGAGTAGTAGTGTGTTAGTGAACTCTTTAAATTACACTGCAAGAGGATAGTATTGTGGCTGCGTGTGCTGTGTGTAGGACTCTTGTCTCTTTTCTGTCTTTCTTTTAAAGCTTCCTTCTTTTGATAAAATGAGAATGGACTGAGGATTATACGAGATGTTATCTACGGATGCGTATTATGTGTTCCTTGTGCAAGTGTGTATTCTCAAAGAAAGGGAGAAAGAAATCCAACTTGAGTTGGTGGTAAATGTTATTCATAGCAGGTTAAGATTGGCCATTCTCTTCCTTGATCAGTCCCTGCAGAGACAAAGAGAAAACATTCCATGTAATGGAAGAGTACAGGAGGTTTCAAAAAACAAAACAACATAGTACTACCCAAGTTAAAATCTCCGGGAAATAGAGGAAAAAGGGAAGTAACAAAGAAAAAGTACTACTATTAATATTCAGTCAAAAGAAAAACGTTAGTTATTTTGTTGTTAACAGTATGACAGTTTGATTGTTAGAAAGTAACTGAGCATGCGGCATGCAGAAGAAAATTTTATAGAAGGATCTTCTAATGTGAAGCACGGTAGATGGGACTAATAATAAAAAGTGAGAAAGAATTGATTTCACAGTAAAAGTCAAGGGAAAGAGAGAAAGAATAGTGTTTTCCCTGATTTATGTTTATTCTTCTCTTCTAGCTGGCCTTTCAAAGTATTTGGTAAATGCTTTTAGGCAGCATTTACAATGTGACGGTAGAGTACGGGATTCGGAACAGGAGGATGGGAAGTGACGACGGCAGTGGCGGCAGCAGTAGCAGAGGAAGAGGAGGAGGAAGATGAGCTGGTCATAGCATTGAGGTTATTTACATGATTCATATGGTTGTACGGGGGATGATGCCCATTCATTGTCACGTTGGTTGTCGTCAGAAGGATACTATTCGGTCCATTCACCTGATTCACCTCTGCCATCTTGGTCTTGGCATACTCTATACGTATCCCGCCCCTTTCCGTATATCTTATGAAGGAGCCTTGCAGAGCTGCCATCGCCTGCGTTGCACATCGGACATCCGCATACTCAACAAAAGCCACGGGGCTACCTCCCTTTGTGTGCAGACGAAGTCGGCTAAAACCGGGAAAGCTGCAATCAATCAAATACACATAGTTCAGTGAGTACCAAGGCTTCCTTATATCAAACAAACATAGATACAATTTAGCGAAAACACAATCCCTCCTCAGACATAGTACCACCTTAGATTTATTGAGTTAATGATAGTGTGAAGGCTAAAGAGGTGAGAGTGTAGCGTTTATGAGAACACAAAGAAATGTGAATGTGCAGGCCCTCACGAAAAGTGGCAAAAACGTTTATGTTTAAAATGATCAAGGAACGCTCACACTGATGAATATAATGTTCCAAATACCAGTCATGGTGGGTTTATTTTGTACTTGCGGTAATGAAAATGACTGTCGGCGTACAACAAAGTTAATATGCACTCGGGCTACAATTTTATCTTCAAACCTTATTAAGTTTTTGCCCTCCGCACGATTTGAACATCTTTTATTTTTGCCGTTTTGAAATTTTCATTCGCTATTTTAGATTTCCCACGTGCCACTTCAAGTTTTACAATTGCTTCAAATTTTTTTACTTTGAACTTTGAATGTACCATATTGCGCTTGCTTATTTAATTCAGGCACTTTTTCGCGTAATCGTGTGTGAATATCTGCGTGTGAGGATACAAAGTTTGTTCAATTGCATTTAAAGCATACACTACACATCAATAGATAGGTGAAAGCTTGAAGAGGATCGGACGAGCATCAAGGGGAGCAAAACAGGAGGAACAAAGTTAGCTTCTCCGTCTATAAATTTCAGTTTTTCATGGTCAGTCTTCCTAGCAAACTGGAGCGTGCCCAGCCTTCTAAAATCTCTGTACGTGTGCACAGAGAAAAAGTCAACCCTTGGTGGGATACATGAGCTGAATATTACATTTGAAAACGTGGTCGGTCAAATCTTGTTGTAGCCCTTAAATTCCTTTCCACTTTCTAGCAGCACTATGGTGGGTTCATATATAAGCAATAAAAATTTCAAGTAACAAACATTGTTGAAAGTTTTCTTTCAAGCAATAAATATTGCGTGAAACACTTTCAGCATTCGGATTCACATTGCAGAAATACTAATCGCGAAATACATTTCGCGAGCCATAGAAATGTATAAGTAACGCCATAGAAAGTCGGCGCTGCGCGCAGGATACCGGTGCGGGCGAATCACAGAAATTGGTATTTCA
>JAQIWI010000292.1:0-41521 GCA_034698825.1 Deuterosminthurus bicinctus | reverse complement strand
GGGCCAGCGTCTGGACCTACTAATTGTGCTATTTCTTCGGGAGTCATATCTGCAAGTGGCTGCTCAGGTAGTTTTGCTTTGACTGTTTCTTTGAATAGTGTAGTTGCCTCATTGGTTCCCTCTGCAGGTTTCTGAGAAAACGCGGGTTTTTCTTTTCCGATGGTAGCTTTTGGCAAAGCAGCTCTGGTCTTAGGACTCGTTATTGGCTGATTCTCGTCTGCGGGTTGGTCAAATTGGTCCAAAGTAGGCTTAGCATTGTTTTGATTTGGAGCCTCACCGCGGACCCCAAGTGAATGCTCGTCTTCCGGTAACAAATCCGGGACGTCTTCAGCTGAACCTTGAGTATCCATTTCTTGTTCCGGAGCATATTTGCTTCTTGGTATTTTATGGGGCTTTGCTTTCTTCTTATTAGGTTCACGTGTGGGCAGAATGTCTGTAGTTTCTGCCTCTGTAGTAGGCTGATCAGGATGGGTTTCAGTTGGTTTGCGAAGATGTTTACGAACACGGCCTTTCTTAGGGCCAGGAACATAGTCCTCCCCTTCAGAGCCTTCATCGTAGCCTTCTGATTCATAATCTTCCCCTTCTTCCGATTCACTTCCAATGTAGAAGTCGATATCCGGTGCGTGTTCGGCGCTATTGGGTCGTCTCAAGCGACGCTTCTTCTTTGGCTTATCAGTTTCTGCAAGTGTTACATGTTCTGGCTGAACACCCACTGATTCCCGCGTCGACTTCAACTTTTTAGCCTCTGCCTGGCTTTCGTCTTGAATTTCTGGTAGCTCTTCACTGATAAATACCTCACCTTCAGCTAAGGCTTTACTAGCCTCTACATCGCCTGGTAGTACCACAGTGGGACTTTCAATGCCATCCCTGTCTAATCCTACCTGATGAGGTAAACTATCCTCGTTACTGCCAGTCTGTTGATGCTTAGACGCTGGTTTGCCACGCCGTTTAGTTTTACGCGGTTTAGCCGAGTCTTCCGGTGTGCTTTCTGTGGTGTCAGGTGTGACTGTGATGTCCTCATCGGATTTTGTTGTTTTAGACTTGGCCCGTTGTTCGGGTGTGAGTGTTTGTGATGATGAGGGCATTTCAGCGGTCTCATGTTTGGGTGTGTCTGTTCATGAAGGTGCCACTTAATTTTTTATGTAGTTCATGCAGTGATGAGTTTAATAGTGAAGCATGTCAGTGAATATATTTTAGCATGGAGTGAGTAATTGTTGGTTTTTATTATTGTGCAGGAAGCTGAAAAGAAGACTCTTCTTACCTTCTGACTCCAGAACACGCTGTTCTTCCACTTTGACCTTTGCCGTCTGTTGTTCCACTTCGGTGATTGTCAAACGTGAGTCCGTCTCAGTGACCTGGAAGTCTTGGACGGAGAAGAGAGGGACGACCGATTCTATGGCAACCCGCTCATTTGTGAGCATTTTGGAAAATGCCTTGAGTCCAATGTAAGATTCTTCTTTGAGTCCTTTAGTCGATTCGAGAACCTCCTGGATCACCGTGCTGTGACCTGCACGCTCAACAACACGACGCATAGCGGTATCCACTGATTGCTTACGAAGTTCTAGGAGCTTAGTCTCAGCCAATGTAATGACCTCTTCGATTTGCATGCCTTGTTTGACATGGTAACCAACTTTGGCAATTTGTTTGAGTGGCTCGATAATCTCGGAATCGGGCTGAATGTTTTCGACAAATTCTTCTGGGGAGAACTCTTGTTGCCAGCGTGACTTCTTTGGCTCTTTAAACTGGACCTTACGTTGCTTTTTCTCTTCTTCGACCTATAAATAGAAGGTTTGGTCCACATATGTGAATTTTGCTGTACATTGTGGATTAGTGGAAATTCAATCGTCACCTTTTCTGTGACTTCGATAATAGTTTCTTCCTCGACAACCTTTTGCTCGACTTCCTGCTGTACTTTTGTTTCCTCCTTGGTAGATTGGCCCCATCGGGTTTTACGTTTTGGTTTCTCCTTTTGCTCAGGTTTTACCTCTTCAGGTGCTGTGACCTCAGCTGGCTTCTCTTCCTGAGGCTTGATTTCCTCAGTGACCACCTGGCCCCACCGATTTTTGCGCTTTGGCTTCTCTGTCTCAGCTACCTGAGGTGCAGGTAAGGGCTCTTCTTTTGGTTTCTGTTGCTCCAATTTACGCTGCTCAATCTCTTCTCTGCGTTTTATTTTCAGGAATTCTGAATCCTCAGTAATAGAATATTCTTCTGTTGAGCTATACAGTGAAAGGAAATCATGAAGGTCACTATATATGGACAAAGGTGTATTAATTGGGAAGTAATACCTTTGCTCAGAAACATCCTCGCTCTTCTTCTTTTTCTTTATAACCTTCTTCGCAAGGCGTTCTGTTGTTGTAAGTTCTAGTAATTTAAAAATAATAGTTAATAATTTGGGGAATTTGGAAGCAGTACGCATAAACTTCTTACCAGTTATCTGAACTAGGCATTTGGACTTGACTGTATCGATTTCGTTTGTCAAAACGCAAATGTATTTCCCTCGTTGGTCGGGTTGAATACCCAGAATTCTTACAACGCTCTTGCTTTCTCTTGTGGTTATCTCAATGTTGGAGGACTTGACGAGAATTTTGTCATTGTAGTACCAAGTGACCTCTGCGGAGGCAAGTCAAAATCAGTTTGCTTGAACTACGCTTCCCATTCACGCAATTGCTGAGATGGAAACTTACCAGGTTTGGGGTTACCAGAGTAGAATACCTCCAATGTTACGTTTTCGTTTTCTTTTGTGCGAATATCAGTGAGTTCCTTAATGAACTTGGGTCCGCTCTTTGTGACTGTATGGATGAATTCATTGTGTCATGAATACATGATTTGGTATGAAAATAGACTGATCTACTGTTATGGAAGGGTAGGGGTCACATCATGCATTTCACACGAAAATAAAATCTTATTATAAAATGTTGAATTCAGCATTTTTATTTATAAAAAAAATATGGTTCTACGCTATGTAAGGATCACATGATTACTCTGTCAGTACTACACACACAATATCAAAATCACAGTCGGTTAGATAAGAGAACTTAAGAATAAAATGCTTGAGGCACAAACTTATCGTAGCATTGGAAAAATGCTGTTATGACGAAGATGTAACGTAAGAAACCACAATGAGCAAAATATGTTATAGCAGTTAGGTACTTGGCAGGGTTAAGTTGCATCGTTATTACTGGAGACATCAGCATCGTCATCATCATGCGGCACATCTTGATCAGGGTCAGTGTCATCATCCTCATCGTCAGTGAAGCTAGTATGACTGATAGCGTGCAAGGTAGATCGACTGGAGCAATACTCCTCACTCAGCTCTTCAATTGTACTAAGGGGAGGTGCAGGGAACTCATCGATACCCGCCTCATATTCATCCTCACATTCCATCAATTGCTCAAGCAACTCAAACTCTTCATCACTGCTTCCGTTATTTGTACTACTACTGTTACTAAACTCACTAGCACCTAAACTATCAGTTTCAATGGAGTCACCTTTGGCAAGTTCTTGAGCTTCTTCCAATTTCGTAACCCAGTCTGGTTTGCGATGCTCCTTGGACTCCAAGTGTTCTGTAAGTATCGATACGCAAAGCAAAAAATTAAATACCGATTTTAGGGCATGAGGCCTCACATTGAGTTACGAAGACAACATCATCATTTGTACAAAGCCATCGACATTATGATCAAACAAACACACGAAAAGATATTTTAAATTAGTAGGGGATCGAGGCGACAGAGACAAATAGAGAAAGTGGAGAGAAGCGTATATGAAACATTTAAGAGGAAGAAGAATAAATAGTGATTCTTGTATGTATTTTCCCAGCAGTTCCAAAGGTCCAGAGAAGAGCTGAGCGGAAAATAGAGTGCATTATTAAGATTCAATGAACGAGAAATGTAATGAAGGTTTGAGTAGGTTCTGTAGGGAAGCAAAAATTAATCATCCAATCATTACATTAAAATTAGCTGCAGTAATGAGTGCTGGAAGCAGCAGCAGCAAAGAGTATAAACGAGCACTTTCATCCTCTATTAATTCAACAAAATGCCAATAAACTGAGAGATTCAAAAACGTTGTCAAGACGATGCGGACTCACCCATGACATAGACTTGAGTTACTGTCACATCAGCTCCATGACGATTTGTTGCCTCGCAGACGTACTCGCCCGCCTTCTCCGAGGTCATCTCATGGATCACGAGCTCAGATGTTTCCGGTGTATTAATGATCTCAAAATCTTCATTTGGAATAATACTTACAGTCTCTTTGTACCATTTCAACTTGGCAGGTGTATTCACCTGGACGGTTAGTCTATTGATCGTGGAAATCGGGAAATTAGCATTGACGAGTTACTACAGTCATATTTTTATATCAGTTGATGAAGACCTTTAGCTTACCTTAAAGGTTCTCGTTCCAAGGAAGGAGTATAATTTTCTAGAGGTACTACGAATACTGGTGGGACATCCGTTTCAAAATCTACGTCATCTAATAAGTCTTCCTCACTTTCTTGCACAGAATGAATAGTAGTTGAGGCAATCTCCGAGTCGGGAATGTACTCATAAGCTGCAGTTTATAAGTAAAACTGAATTCAGTTTAGAAAAAAAAGAATTGTTTTTAAAAAGTGAATTGTACTCACGTTCGACATGGAGCACAGCAATAGTCTCAGCTTCTCCAAGTTTATTTTGTGCGATGCAAGTGTACTCGCCTTCGTCCTCAGGGAAGACCTCCGCAATTCCAAGTTCACAAACACCCTCTTCGTTCTGAGACACTTTGACGTCTCGATTTCTAATTGGTTCACCATTGTGAAGCCATGTGACCCTTGGTGTCGGCTTCGCCTTGACCTTTTTACCAATGGACACAATAAAAGCTTAAATCGTTAAAATAATGCCGTATATACGGAGCATTACCTGACAGACTAGACGAGCTTCTTCCCCGTCCATGAGTGAAATTGTCGCGAGGGCTTTGACGAACACAGGCGGGACAAGTTCTTCAGTGAATACTTCAGGTACAACTTGGTAGCTAGCAGTGCTAGTGACAGAGCCGACAACATTCTCGGCACGGACTGTCAGCTCACCGGAGTTAAGGACACGAGGAATGAGAATAGTTGAGCGATTATCAGCTGAGCTCACTTGTACGGATTCAATTGCCTGTTAAGAAAAACAGTTGTAATTTTTATAGCGTTGCAACTACGTACGTAATTACGGTTTTTTGTCATCGACGCAAACTTACCTCGACAGGATTCCCATCCAACAGCCAAGTAAATGAGGCTTCAGGGTAGGAATCGACCTCGACCTCTGAAAGACATACAGCACCCTCAACAACCTCTTGAGGTCTGATTGGTTTTATGAACTTTGGTGGTCTTGCTTCAGCAATCTTGTGCTTGGGTTCTGCAAAGATTTCAGAAAATGCATGGCAAGATGTTTCATTGATAATAATACTAATATTTGGGATTTCTAGATAAAAGGGCTCACCAACAACGCGAAGCGACCCTGAAGATCTAGCTTCACCACCTTCATTGGTTACTCGAACTTCGTACTTTCCTGAGTCTTTCTTCTCGGCGTCATCTATCACAAAAGTAGTCACCCCGTCTTCGTTGATAATTGAGCTGCCATCTCTGGGCTTCAGCGGTTTCCCATTGTAGAACCATGTCGCCTCAGGCGTAGGTATGCCGGTAAATGTAACTTTAAGCTGTACAGGTGCCCTCATATCTGCTACGAAGGCTGGTAATGGCTCAATGATTGTCGGCCCTTCTACGATACTCTCTGTTTAGGTAAACAATTTATGCTTTAAGACCAGCGAGCTTTTATGTGTTGCTACAGTAACCTTCAGCACTAACCTAGTAATAAATTAGCTCGAGACACAGCCTTTCCGAATTCATTCACAGCCTCGCATTTGTACACGCAGTCTTGGGAGGCAACGTTAAGCACAGTGAGAACGGCTACGTTGTTTGCTTGGTCATGACTAACTTGGTAGTCTGGACCTGGGAATATTTGCTCTTCTTCTTTGTACCATGTGATTGTGGGAACTGGCTTGCCTACAACGATGCAGCTCAGTTTGGCAGGCTCTCCTGGCTGAACGGAAATTGGTTGAAGGGGCTCCGTGAAGTGTGGAGCTTCACCTTCAAGCTCTTGGGCTTTAAAAAGACCATTAATTTTAAAATCATATTGTACGTAACATTTACAATGAGTTTAAACTTTAGTCATGGTATTAAAATTTAGCAGGTGATGTTACTATACAAGATTGAGGTGTGTTAGACAAGAGAGCAGTAAGCCAGATGACAGATGAAAGAGGTGAAAGAAATTACCCAGAACAACCAGATTTGAGGTAGTTTTAGCGGACCCAGCTTGATTCTTAGCACTACAGCTATAGATTCCCTCATCCGAAGTCTCTGCATCGATTATAGTTAGTCTGGCAATATCATCTTCCCGTGTTATTTGAATGCGTGAGCTATGTTTAATTTCCTTCTCATTTTTAAACCAGGTCAACTCTGGTTTTGGTTGACCCTCAACCCGGCATTCAAACGTGAGTTCAGTTCGAACTCGTCCGATTACGGGTTTCAAGGGCTGTGTGAATCTTGGGGCAACTGCTTTGACCTTCCTCTGTGGCTTAAGTATCGGCTCCTCAACAGTTATTTCCTTTGTACTGATTTGTTTTGGCTGAATGTCCACTTCAGTCACAACTCGTTCTTCCTGTTGCACCACCAACTCGGTTTTGTACTCAACTTGAACATCTGTCACTTCCTTTGGAGTTGGTTTCAACCCCAGCTGAAGCTTCGATAAGTCCTGAGATGGTCGCTTTATTTCTTTCTGCTTCTTCTTTGTTTTCTTCAAAGCTGTTTGAAGTGGAATGCCTTCGGGTTTCTGCTCATCTTCAGGTAATTCTTGGATTTCCACGACCGTATCGTTCATCACTTTATCTACTATTTCGGTGCTTATCTCTTGTGTGACTTCTTCAGTGCCATCTGGTCGCTTCTTGGACACTGTGCGCTTCTTCTTGCGCTTGACTCTAGTTATTCCTGGACTAGGTTGTTCTTCCTCGATAGCAACAACCTCTTCTTTTACTGTAACTTCAACTGGAATACCGTCTGGCCCAACTTCCTCAGTAACATAAGTCACAGGTTGTTCTTCAGGTAGCTCAGTAATCGCCACTTCAAGCTTATCCTGAGTCATTTGTTGCTCAGTAATCTCTGTAGTGATCTCCTCAGTCACTTCTTCGGAACCATCAGGGCGCTTCTTTCGTACAACACGCTTCTTTTTGCGCTTTTGTTTCTTGGGACGGGTTTCATCACCCTCCTCCTCAGACACTACCACAGTTTCTTGGACAGTAACTTGAACTGGAATGCCATCAGGTCCGACTTCCTCAGTGACGTACGTTACAGGCTTTTCCTTCTCAGCTTCAGGAACAACTACTGTCGTGTCTCTCTTTTGCTTCTGTACGGATTCGGTGTCCTCCGGAGACTCTTTGTCCTTTGTTTTCGGAACGCTCTCAGGTACAACACCTACAGTGCTATCACCAGGCATTTCTGCAGCGGCCTTTTCACTCTTCTTTTTCTTCTTACGGACATCCTGGCCGTGTTCTGGTTTCTCAAGCTCTACGTCGCCCTCTGTTGACGGGTAGTCTTTCGGCTTGATTGGCTTGTCACCTGGACCCTTGTCCTTGTCTTCATCTTTGGGTTTCTTGTGTGGCTTCAGAGTAACTTGCTCGCCTTGAGGAACTTCCTCTGGAATTTTGCCTTTTCCCATCGGAATCTTTCCTTCCTCATCTGGGCCCTTCTCTCCCTTTGGACGGAGGATGGCGGTTGTCTCGGTGTCGGGTTGGGTGACAGTCTCGGACTCGGGCTGCTTTGATGTCGTAGATTCAGGTTTATCCTTCTGGTCTGATGGCCATTCAGGTTTCTCATATTTTTCAAGCTCAGGGCGCTCGGACTCAATGTCTTTAAGGTCCTCTGGTTTGTCCTTTGGCTTTCGCTTGCCTTTCGGCTTGGCTTCCTCAGTCTCTTCTGTTGGTTTCTTTACCTTTTTAAGATTGATCGTCTCTTGCTCCTCTTCTTCTTTGGGCCTTTGAGTGGCAGCGCGCAGTTTGTGTTGTTCGGGTGTCTCTTCCTCTTTATCTGCTTTCTTTACTGGCTTAAGCTTGACAGTCTCTTGTTCAGGAACATCTTCTGGTTTCTTGCCCTTACCGATTTTAATTTTCTTTGGAGCCTCTTGGGGTTTCTCCTCAGCAACACTGCTACGCTTTGACCAGGCTTCCTTATCAGATGTTTCATCCTCCGGCTTCTCAGGCTTTTCGGTATCGAATGTCTCCGGGGTTTCGAGCTCAAGCTCAGGCCTGTCTTCGGGAGATTTAACTTTAGGCTTCTTTAGTTTTGAGACCTTCTTGCCGGGAATGATTTTCTGGTCGTCCTCATCCACCGTAGCTTCTTCAGGTTTGAGCTGAATATGGTCATCAGGCTGTTCGATAAGCGCAGACTCCTTTGGTGTAGGCTTAAGGTGGACCGTTTCTTGCTGCGCAGTTTCTTCATCAGGTACACTACCATGACCAATAGTGAACAGTCGACCTGGCGTTTCTTCAGGCTGTTCTGCCTTCTTTGACTTTGATTTCTTAGTTGGTTTTTTGGTCTCAACTTGCTCAGGAGCAGCTTTTTCGGGCTGTGGTTTTTCTGCCCATTCGATTTCTTCGAATACTTCGAGCTCAGGGACTTCCCGCTCTCCGAGATCTTTTAGTTCTAGTGGTACAAACTCCTCGAATACGTACTCTTGACCATCAGAACCACGCCGCTTAACTTTGCGAACCTTTTGCTGCGGTTTTGGCAGGTCAACATGTTTAAGTTTTACTTCAAATGGAGCACCCCCAGGTTGAGTTGCCTCGACTGCTATGTCTTCTGGCTTCGGAGCAGGCTTAAGTTGAACTTTATGTGGAGATTCGATTTCACCGCGGCTGAGTTTGACTTTCTCGATCTTCGGCGGAGCTTTGGAAATGGATGTACCCCATCGTGTCTTCTTTACGACTACTCCAGGAATTTCAGTGCTTTCAGCCGGAACCTCTGCAACCTCCAAAGGTTTGCCTGTTTGGTCTGTGGGAACATCAGAGATCTCTACATAATCGGTTACAACTTCCTCAGATCCATCAGGTCGCTTCTTTTTCGTCACGCGCTTCTTCTTCGTGACTGTACGTGTTTTCTCTGGCTGTTTGGCATCTGTTTCTTCTACTGGAACGACAGTTTCTTCCACCAGTATTTCAGTCTTGGCGCCATCAGGTCCCAGTTCTTCCCCTACGTACACTGTAGGTTGCTCTTGCAATTCTATGGTGACGTCAACTTGGTCCAGTGTATCCGGTACGGGAATGTAAGGTTTGGCTGCGGTGATTTCAGTAGTAATTTCTTCCGTCACTTCCTCCGTGCCATCTGGTCGTCGCTTCTTGATGACGCGACGCTTCTTGCGTTTTACTTTTTGAATGTCTGGATGGGTGACATCTGGAATGACCTCTTCCGCTACGACGGCTTCCTCGACTGTAACGAAGACACTGCTTCCGTCTGGCATTGTTTCTTCTGTTGTGTAAGTTACAGGCTTTTGGCTGGTATCCTGAGGTGAGAAGTGAGTAGAGTCCTTTTGTGGCTTTATCGTCACGTCGATATCGTCTGATGTCAGTCTTTGCTCAGTCAGTTCAGAAGTAAGTTCTTCGGTGACCTCTTCTGTGCCGTCGGGACGGCGCTTACGGATAATACGTTTCTTTTTCTTTCGCTTCTGTTTTGGTGCCCCAGGTGCAATCTGTTCAGTGTCGGACTCAGAGAGAATAGTCGTCTCTTCTACTGTAACCTGTACAGGTATACCATCTGGACCCACTTCTTCCGTAATATATTTGACAGGTTTCTTTTGCTCAACATTTGGAGCCGCACCAGATTTGTCACGCATGGATTTATCGGTTGATACAATGTCTTCCGGAGACTCTTTGTCCTTTGTTTTCGGAACGCTCTCAGGTACAACACCTACAGTGCTATCACCAGGCATTTCAGCAGCGGCCTTTTCACTCTTCTTTTTCTTCTTACGGACATCCTGGCCGTGTTCTGGTTTCTCAAGCTCTACGTCGCCCTCTGTTGACGGGTAGTCTTTCGGCTTGATTGGCTTGTCACCTGGACCCTTGTCCTTGTCTTCATCTTTGGGTTTCTTGTGTGGCTTCAGAGTAACTTGCTCGCCTTGAGGAACTTCCTCTGGAATTTTGCCTTTTCCCATCGGAATCTTTCCTTCCTCATCTGGGCCCTTCTCTCCCTTTGGACGGAGGATGGCGGTTGTCTCGGTGTCGGGTTGGGTGACAGTCTCGGACTCGGGCTGCTTTGATGTCGTAGATTCAGGTTTATCCTTCTGGTCTGATGGCCATTCAGGTTTCTCATATTTTTCAAGCTCAGGGCGCTCGGACTCAATGTCTTTAAGGTCCTCTGGTTTGTCCTTTGGTTTGCCCTTTTGCTTTTTACCAACCTGCTCTTTTTCTTCATCAGGTCTCTTAGGGCGCTTACCTACTGCCTCCGCTTCTTCTGGAACATCTTTTCCTGGCTTTGGTCGACTTTGGAGAGATACATCTTCATCCTCTTCTTCTTCTTTGTCCAAAGTTTTGCCCTTTCTCAGTTTCCTTTGATCTTCCTCTACAACATCCTCTGGCTTCTTGCCCTTTCCAATCTTCAATTTAGATTTTTCATCGGGCTTCTCCTCAATGGGAGCCGCCTTCTTTTTCTTAGATTTTTCTATACCGGTAGCTTCATCGCCAGGCTTTTCAGGTCTTTCCTCGTGCAAGTCCTCGGGAGCCTCTAGTTCAATCTCATCACGATCCTTAAGAGTCTCCCCTGTCGGCTTCTTCAGCTTGGGAACCTTTTTCTTGGAAGTCTTTAAGTCTGGTGTCTCTTCAGGCTGTGCCGGTGTGGGCTGATACTCCGCACCCTCAGCCGGCATTTCAGCCGCCTCCTTCTCTGAAAGAACTGGCTTGAGGTGAACTTGTTCTTTCCCAGGTATCTCTTGATCAGGAACAGATCCCTCACCGACCGTGAACCGTCTGCCTGGTTTTTCAGATACTTCCTCCTCCGCCTTCTTTGTGGGCTTCTTTGCCGGCTTTTTAACAGCGGTTAGTTCCTCATCCTTTTGTTCGGGAGCGGGCTTATCGCCCCACTCGATACCCTCGTACAACTCAAGTTCAGGTCTTTCCAGTTCCTCGAGTTCTTTTACGTCAAGTGGAACGAATTCCTCAAAGATTTGGCCGTCATCGTTGCGTCGCTCGATCTTCTTCATCTTTTTACCGTCCTTAATTACAACTACTGGCTTTAATTTGACATCGTAGGGTGCACCCTGTTGGCCTACAGTTGTTATCTGTTCAGGCTTTGGAACTTTCTTGGGCTTGATAACCTTTCCCCAAGGAGTTTTTACCTCCTCCTCTTCTGTTGGCTTTTCCTCAAGCTGCTGAGGTTTATCACCTTCCGGCTGAGCCCATCGTGACTTCTTAGGTTTCTTGTCTGCAGCGACATCTTTTTCAACCGTGACCACATCCTGGACAACAATCTCTGTTGTATCAATTTCTTCTGTGGTCAGTACGGGATGAATGTCACCAGCTTCAGCCGGAGCTTGCGTAGAATCAGTCTTTCCAGGGACTGGCTGACCCCATCTTCCCTTCTTTTTCTTATCAGGTTTAGCCTCATCAGGTTTAGCCTCATCAGGTTGAGGAGCCTGTTCGGTTGGCTGTTGAATATCAGTAGGAGCAGGTTTTCCCCATCTTGACTTGGGCTTTTCAGCACCGGCGTCATCTTGAGGAGTAGCTTGCGCTGAAGGAGTCTCCTGCGGGGCTTTGGTCTTTTTTCGTCTCACCTTACCAAATGTAGATCCCGGGACCTCCTCCGTGCCTTCTTCCCCTTCAATAGCATCCTCTGCGTCTTCCACAATTTCACCTTCTTCATCTCCTTCAATTTGTTGGGAATCCTGTGGTTTTCTACGTAATTTCTTTGGCTGTAACTTATCGGGTTTACCTTGCGGACGCCCACTCAGATCCGCTTGAGTGTCAGGCTGAGGACCAACAGTCTGCTCCTGTTCGACTGCTTTTACCAAATTCTCCTCATCCGGCTGTCCTTCACTTGGTTTTTTATCGTCTGGCTTTAAATCCTTCTTTTTCCGCTGCCAAATTGGCAACTGCTTCTCTGATTTTTTATGCAAACTCTCATCAGTCTTTGAATCATCTGCCCTGTCAGGCTGCTTTTCCTGGGGGACCTCCTTCGTCTCCCGTGGCGTACTAGTTACTTTTGGCTTTGCTTCAGTCTTTGTATCAGTTGTCTCTGTCTCAGGTGCAGCGTCGGTCGAAGCTGGTGCTTGCTTTCCAGTTACTTTTTCCGAAATTTGATCAGTTTGGTCAGTGGTGGTACCTAGCGGTGTCCCGCTTGCGTCTGCATCAGCAGGGCCCACCTGTTGCTGCGGTTGGGCGGGCTTCAGTTCCTTCTTCTTCCGTTGCCACACAGGCACCTGTTCTTCGGGTTTTTCTTCCGGTTTTTCAGATTCTTCTACTGCCTCAGATTGCTTTTTACTGTCAGTAGTGGGTTTGAGTTTCTTTGTTTGCCATTCAGGAGCAGTTTTCTCGGGAGCTGGTGCTTCGGCTTGTGCCACATCAGTTGTTGTTTGATCGGGTTTTTTTGCCGGTTTCAGCTGTTTCTTTTGGCGTTGCCATTCAGGCTGTTTGTCATCAGGTATTTTTGTCTGTGTTTGGTCATGAGGTTGTGTTTCTGATATGTCTGATGTGACCTGATCAGCTGGCTTATCAGAGGGTTTAGCAGGTTTTTTCTTGCGTTGCCATACCGGCAATTTCTCATCAACCTGTTCCTCTGGCTCTATTTTACGATCCAGCAACTGAGTGTCTTCCACAATTTGAGCTTTGTCTTTGTCAGTGGTATCATCTGTTTTTGGTACAAGTTGTTTTTTCTTCCTTTGCCAGATGGGTGTTTTAGCGTCATCTGGCTGCTGTTGTTCATCAGAAGGTACAGTCTGCTGTTCCTCACTCGGAAGCTCAGGCCTTGTGGGTTTTAATTCCTTTTTCTTTCGTTGCCAAATAGGAATTTTTTCAACCTGCCCCTGGTCCTCTACCTTTGTATCCCGGCTTAAAATATTTGAGTCTTCCTCAGTCTGGTAGCGATCAACCTCTTGTGAGATTTTCTTGTCACTGTCTTCATCTGTCTGTTCCTGAATTTTTTCTGTAACCTCTCCTTGTGGCTGCTTTCTCTGTGTAGGTTTTAAAGAGGTTTTGAGCCAACTTGGCCCCTCCTGGGTTTGTTCCTGTGTAACTTTTTCAGTTTTTTTACGCAACCAGTGCGGCTGTTGTTGCGTTGATTTTTTAGCCGCATCAGCATCCTTAGCTTCTGTAAGCTTACTCCGCCAAGAAACTGGAGCCAGCCGTCCACTTGACTTTTTCATCATCTCTTCATTGATGCGATTCTCAACCTTCATCAACTCGGAATCCTCGATGAGCTGGTAAACCTGCTGTTGCTGCTGTTGAGTGCCTTTTGGCAATTGTCCACCACCACCATCAGTTTGTACCGTTTCGTTAGTGTCAGTTAGACCCACCACCTTGGACCGCCCTATGGTAAATGTATAGAGTCAGTCTCTCCACTACCAAGCAACAGCCCCGCTTTGTGTTTTTTTTACAGAGACAGACAGGGAGATCACTATCATCATTATCATTATCACCATAATGCGACGACAAGGAAGAAGAAGAAGAACATGATACTAATTTTTCATATGTGTTAAATGCCCCTGCGAAAGAGTGTTTGTATCTCCAACTCTTTCTTTTCTTTCTCATTCACCAATGGTTATATGTCAGACTGATAGGAAGCGCACATGACGTACCAGTCGGAGTACATAGAGCCATGAGAGACAGGCAGTACCGTATGTTTTTCATACATGTGTACAAAAAGTAGATAGCATTTTTTATAGAGAAAGACAGAAAATATATAGTTCACATTCTCTGTAAATGACCATTGTTTTCCTCGCAAACAAACAAAAACAAATTTAAAATAGAGAAATGCCTACAAATAAAAAGATTTCTCTGTTGTAAGTGCTCTTGCGTTCGTATGGTTTTTGGCAGTAGTAATTTTTTTTCGGGAAGAACTCTAATACAGGGGAAAGAAGAAGAAGAAGAACAGTATAGTAGTATACACAGCCTAACTTTTCTGGCAAGTGTGTCATATTAATGTTATTATGAAGGTAAAAAAAAGAAGAGTGGTATGAAGGAGGCCGTTAAATGGGTGATGACAGAGTGACGTACTTTTTATCTCATACAACAACAACAAGGAGAAGAAGAAGAGTGAAGGCGAAGACAACATCCATACGACCAAGATATCATCATCATCCGTAAACATATATACGCCCCAAAGAAAAGCGGCCACTATCATAATATAATGCCTGCCTGCCTGTCTCCCATTAAATATAATCAGCAGCAGCAATGCCAATTACTAATAGTCAAGTTGTTGTATGCCAATAATTGCTGTCTCTGAATAATTAATCTTACAATTATGTATATAGAGATAGAGAGAGCATATATATACATACATCGTATATACATATCATTAGAGAAGAAACAATGACGAAAAAACAAAAGAGAACAATTTTTTTGGTTATTTTTGAATGAACCTTTATTAAACTGAACCCCCAAGAGAAGAAGGAAGAAGAAGAGTGAGAGAGATAATGATAGTGAGAGAGAAAGAGATAGTGTGTGTCAAGGAGATACAGCGAGCGAGTGTGAGAGATATGAAGTCAGAGAGAAAATAGAGAGTGTGAAGAGTTTTTAGAGTGTGGTGATAGAGTGAGACAGTCAGAGATAATCGAGAGAAAGACAGAAAGAAAGAGAAGGAGGGATGTTTTGCGAGAGAGATATAGTGATAGACTTTGAGAGCATATAGAGTGCGAGGAAAAAAGGTGAGCGCAAGATCATTTTTCAAGCCTAAAAAGCTTTGGAAATCGTTTCGTTTTTTGGTATGTGTGTTTAAAAAGCGGAATTTGTTTGTTTGATTGATTTCAAACGTTTGTGTGTAGCAATAAATACATTTAAAGCTAAATTACAATTTGTTCTTATATAGCGTACTTTTTGCTTTGCATCTCTGCTTTACAATGGTCACTTACACAGAACTGAAAAAAGCAACTGCATATACTTTGAGTCATCTTATATATCGAATTTCTTCATGTGCATCATACTGAATCGCAAGGGCATTTAAATAAATTATCATACGTCTATATATTACGTGGCTCTTTCTAATCCTTACTTTTAACAGTGAGCAAAGCAGAGGTCTCGGATTGACCCGCAGAGTTTGTAGCACGACATGAGAATACTCCTGAATCCTCTTCGTAGGTCGTTTTGATGAGTAACACGGCATGCGGGCCTTCATGAATCATCTGTTTCACACATAAGTTCAATTTCTTTATTACCCTCAATACACACTCCCTAAATATCATCATCATCAGCACAAATGCAGCTTAGGCTCCGAAGCGATTCGTATATTGAGGCAAAATCAATGATAGTTGTGCCAGCCAAGTGAAGCACACTCAAATAATAAACATGTCACTTATGTGATGTTAGTGTGAGTGAAGGTTGATAAAGGAGAACTCGGGTACTTACAGCAAAGTCCTCGTTTTGAGGGATCAAAGCACCTTCGCGGAACCACTGAATATTAGGGTTGCCGGTAACTTGCGTGCGGAACTGGGCGGGGGAACCCTCGTCGACAGTTACATCTTGAAGCGGTGTCATTGTTGGAGCTGCCTCGGCACTCTCTTGTGCTGTCATTACCCAATCATATCGATATTTCATTGCTGCTATATTTCATTATACCACCATCAGTATTCTGATCAACTTACGTGTGATCTTCAAGGAACAAGAAGACTTGGTAGTGCCCTTGGCATTTGTGGCAGTGACAGTGTAAGTGCCTTCATCTTCCGGGAAGGTCTCTGTGATGCGCAAGACAACAGCATCGCCTTCAGTAGAGAGCTTGAAATACTTGCTTGGCTTTATTGGCTTGTCATTCTTCGTCCATTTCACGGATGGTGCTTTGATATAAAAATAGTTTTGTTATTTTTTTATCATAGCATTAAATTATTGATATTATTCCTCCTGCGTCCTCTAAAATAGAAAAAGAAATAGCACATCCTACCTGGTCTTCCTTGGATGCGTGCCCGAAGGACGACCGCCTCGCCTTCAGAAACGCTAGCACTTTTGAGTGGCTCAACGACAGCGGGGGCAGAGTCGCCAGTTTCCTGCTTCTTGGGTCCCTTATCTGAAGGACCAGCTGTTTCAACCGTTGCCTCTGCTTCACATCGAGCCTCACCAACACTGTTGATAGCCACACACTCATACCGTCCCGAATCATCTGACGTGGTGTTGCTTATGATCACACTGTAAGTTGTCTGGTCCTGTGCAATCTTGTGACGAAGATCTGGCACGATCTTCTTACCATGCTGTGATGATAGACGTAACCAATTATAAAGAAAAATTATTTTTGTTATCAAGAGTCTATACAATCCTAAAATTGACGCCATTACCTTGAGCCAGTAAATATCCAACGGCTTGGCACCAGTCACTTTAGCATCGAAGCGAAGCACCGCTCCGGCCTTCACTTTCTTATCCTGAATTGTCGTCAGGAAGCTAGGTGGAACTGGGCCAGATTTAGCCTTGCTAGGCTTTTCCTCCACGACTAGATTAGCACTGCATTTAGCCTGCCCACCTCGGTTCTCAGCAATGACGGAGAATACTCCAGAATCCTCCATGAATACCTACATACACCAATGAATCCACATCATCCCTACTGTCCCCACCATCCCAAGTGCTTAGGAAGGACTCTTACCTCACGAATCACGAGGACAGACTTGGTACTGAAGGTGTGAATCTGGAAATCTTCTGAATTCTGAATGGGGAAGTTTTCACGGAACCATTTCACTGTTGGTAATGGCTCTCCATCAAACTCCACCTCAAACTTTGCTTGCTCCTTCTCATAGGCACGGCATGGCTGGATTTTCTTGGTGAACACAGGTGGTTTGGCAGGTTTCTGCACAATAATGAGCGTAGAAATGTATACATACGTGTCCATAATACATGCTTTATAATATGACAATAACGTACCACTGGACCCTGAACAACCCGCTCCGTTGTCTTTCCCTTATGCTCCATTTCAGAAGTTTCAGTTGCAGTAATCTTCCGAGTGATCTCCAAGTCACCCTTTTGCTACAGAACCAGCGGAAACCATGAATACTAATGTCATAAGTACTGAATTGTTACCATGAACACTTTACCTCTTTCTGCACTTGTTTGCTCGTTGATGTCTGCACTTCTCGTCCATGTACGGCGGATTCACTGGGCACAAGAGGTCTACCACCGGCTTCTTCCTCGTTCCTATTCATATATAAGATTTTTTTTTACTAAACTGAAAAAAAAATTTAGCCAGATGAAGCACGGAAATGCGAATTTACTTAGTCTTTCGGAGCTTGACGACCTCAACATTTTCATTCTTAACGCCTTCAACCTCCTTTTCGACCTTCTCCAGGTTAGACTTGATGAAGACACTAGAGATATCCTTCTTGGAGACACGGTTAGCATGATCCTGGAGAGCTTTCTTGGCAAGTTCCTCCTCAGCGATCTGCTGCTCGTAGTTGGTAGCAGCCTTCTTAGCCATTGATTTCTTCTCTCCAGCAAGATGTTGCTGGCGGGACATCTCTCGAATGCGCTGCTCTTTCATTAACTGACTCTCCTCAAGCTTTAAAGAATGAACGTGTGAAAATCTAATGCTCTACTACACAACATCAGCTCTGCTCGATGCAAACCAAGCACTCGGAATATGGTCAGATGCACCAGCGGAGATGGATGATTAACCTCCTGTGCCACTTACAAAAAAAACATAAGAAATACCTCTTTGATTTTGCCGTAATAGTCATCGTTCTTCTTAGATTTGACCTTCTCTTGCCATTCTGGAACCTCGGACTCCTTGACTTTTCCTCCAAAAGTCTCTGGAGCATGAAGAATGCTTGTTTGACCGCTTGCACCTCGTTCCCCGAAAACTTTTTCGAGCTCCGTGGAACGATCCTCTTGGTATTGTTTCAAGTCCGAATCGTACCAGGCTTTTGGTTTCGTTTGGAACAACACAACAAAATAACCACAATTGGACAAGGGACACAAAGGTATATAGTTAGTGAATAGACACGGACAACAAGAACAAATAAAAATGACGACCAAAAGAACAAGTTAACAGAGAGAAGACTAGCCAAAGTAAAACTCTTACGCCTCGGTGAGTTCTTCAATACACCACGATAATCCTCGTGTTTATTTCTTACGATCAGCTCGGTTTTGGCGTAGGCTTCGCCCAAGCTGTTCTTGGCGATTACTTCAACGACACCGTGATCGTATTGACGAGTCTTCGGGATGTCCAGGTGGTACATTCCATCATAAGTGAGCTTGTAACGTGTTCCCTGTGCATTTATGGCATTCTTATTACATTCCATTCTATATGCTGCAATTCTGATGCAAAGTTGTCAGAATAACTTACATTCATGACAGTCCGTCCATTAACCAGCCAAAGCACTCGTGGTCTTGGGAAACCAGTGACTCGGCATACGAATTTGGCCCAGTCGCCCTCATAAACCTCAACAGGTTCAGGCTTGGACACAAATATAGGAGCTTCTCGCTTCCTTTCTTCATCTGCCATTGCTTCTGGCGTTCTCTGCCAGTTCGCTTCCATCTCACGGATCTTTTCAATGCTCTGCATACCGGCTGGCAGCTGTGAGTCATAGATGATTCCGGGCTTTCCACTGGTCTTGATGACAGCACGAGTTTCATCAGTGCCGTACAAGTTGGTCGCACGGCAGACATATTCACCACTGTCCTCCGGATAAACCCAATCGAAGTTCATGGCGACATAGCCAAAGTCATAAATGGGTGTTAGACGGTTTCCTAGGTAAGACAGCAAGTTAATATGATCTGTTTTTTTTCTAATTGTTAGGAATCCTATAGAAACTTACTGTGAGGTAATGGCTTTCCATTCAAAAACCATTCGACCTTCATTTGAGGATCACCAACCGGTGCCAACTGACACTCGAATTTGGTAGCCTGCATCTCAGTCAGGTTTGTCTGGTCTTGAATTTGAGTGACGAATCGAGGTGGCTGCTTCTTATCAGCATCATAAATGTCATCCTCTGTGAGGAAGATCTCCGATGTGTATTTCTTAATGGCAGCTTCCATCTGGACAAGAGTTTCGGACTTCTTCATGCCCTTAGGCATCTGGTTACCAAGAATGATAGATGGCAGCTCTGTGTGAACAAATAGAACGTTCAGTATGCCATTCATCGTTGTTGTCACAATAAAACTAACTCAACATTAAAATTATCAACGCACAAAACAATCATATAGTTATAGAAAATAAAATAAACTAACTCTTGCAGGAGAAAACGGCCTTGGTGACATCTTCACCGTACTCGTTCTTAGCTCTGCAGCTGTATTCTCCCGCATCTTCAGGATAACAATGTTGTATATCCAAACTAACGAATCCGAAGTCATAGACGGTCTTGAATCTGGATCCTGTGCGAAGTGGCTGGCCATTTTTGTACCATTCGACGGTCAGTCTCGAGTCATTCTTTGGTTCAACTCGGCATTCAAAGTGAGCTGCATCTCCTTCACCCACAGACATGGGTTGAATCTAAATCGAGAAGAATTTTCAAAACTTACAATGCTGGTCCTATTCACTCAAGAATCTCTCGGATTGAAATAAGTATTACCTGACTAATAAACTTTGGAGGGCCGCTAGGGGCATCCATCTTGTCAGTGTTCGGACGAAGGGGACCGCGCTCGAGCTCATTGAGTTTCTGCGCATCAAGTCCTGAGGGCAATTGGGAGTCTATTATGATGTCTCGCTTGCCCTTGCAAACAAGCTTAGCCCTGGTGGTCGCGAATCCCCATTTGTTTACAGCTCTGCAAATATATTCACCCGAATCACGAGCAAAAGTCCAGTCCAGATCAAGGCTGACGAAGCCAAAGTCATCGTTGGTGTGGACACGAGAACCAGTGACCAATGGTTTCCCATTTAAGTACCACTCGATTCTCATGCTGCTATCACCAACAGGCTCAACACGACAGTCAAAGTGTGCTGCTTGGCCTTCAATGACATCAACATCTGAAATCTCAGTGACAAATCGGGGCGGATTTGGTTTTTCGTCTTCAATTACAATTTCATCTTTCTTCCATAAGTTCTCTTCCAGTTTCGAAATGGACTCGGCTCCGGTCTTGAATTGACTTGGTAATTGGGGCTCAGACACGACACCCTGTCTGCCCTTCACTGCAAGGGTACAAGAGCTCGTGGCTTCACCATGACGATTTGTAGCCTGCAGAAAAATTCCATAATGTCAAAGTGTTCATTGTAATAGCAACAATTGGTTGATTTACTCATTTCGCTGCTTTACCTTACAAGTGTACAATCCGGCATCTCGAGTTAACACTCCAGCAACCTCAAGAATAACGAATCCAAAATCATTGATGGTCTTGATTCTAGACCCACTGCTAACACTCCTGCCATTGTGGAACCAGTCTACTCGCATGCTAGTGTCATTTGTGGGGGTCAACTTGCACTCCAAGTGAGCCACCCCGTTTTCAGGGAGAGTCAAGTCGGTCAATTTAGTCAGTTCTGGTGGTTTTCCTGTATCTTCTGGCTCTTCGGAGGCGGAAACGCCCTGGCCGAGACCCTCAAGTTCGGCAATCTTGTCCATAGTGGAATTTACATTCCGCAGTTGACTCTCCTGAATGATTCCTCGCTTGCCACTGCAGACCATTGTGGCAACAGTAACAGCCTCACCATACTCGTTGGTAGCCCGGCAGGAGTATTCTCCACTATCTTCAGGGTACACTGAAGCGATCTCCAAGATGACGAATCCAAAGTCGTGGAACGTCTTGAAGCGTGAACCGGTTCGGAGTGGTTTTCCATTCCAAAACCATTCGACCTACATGGTTGAAAATACAATACTAATGAAGCATTGTCTACTCACTATTACCTTTATCAATTGAGCGGTTATTTTACCTTCAGTTTAGGATCATCTGTTGGGGTTAACCTCGCTTCAAAATGTGCATTTTCTCCTTCACGAAGTCCGTCAATGTTACTAACAGGGACGGTAAAAACTGGAGCTCTGCCTACAGTCACATCTTCCTTCACTGTCTTCTTCCTATTCATTGAGTCTTCGATATTCTGGATCTTCTCCAAACCGCCCCGGAACCGCTAAATTTCACGAAAATTAATTAATTCTCAATTTTCGACATCATACTCCAATCAAATGAGGATAATGAACTTACTTTGGGTATCTGCGGCTCAAAGATAAGACTAGGTTTGCTTTGACATTTCAGTTTAGCACTAGTTTCGTCCTTTCCAAGCTTGTTCCATGCTCGGCACTCATACACACCGGAGTCTTCCTCGTAACAGTAAAGCACATCCAAGATGACAACTCCGAAGTCATGGAAAGTGCGGTACTTGTGACCAGTTCGGAGCTGGATTCCATCCTTGAACCAAGCCACCTGTAAATCTGGATCATCAACTGGGATAAGTCGTGCCTCAAAGTGGGCACTCATGCCTTCCTTCAAGTGGACCTGATCCTGGAAGTGCTCAGTGAACTTAGGTGGCATCAATTTCAGAATAGATTCGGCGTTAGGTTTCTCCTTGCCAAATGCCTCAAGCTCGAGGATGCGAGCATAGGCATCAGGTTGAAGGGTATCGTAGTAAACTCCACCTTTGCCGGAGCATCGAAGTGTGGCTTTGGTTCGGTCACTTCCATACCTGCGATTCAATTAGCAAAATGAATGTCACTTCTACAAATGTATTTCATAAATTTCTGCTTTCACTTACTTGTTTCGTGCCCTGCACTCGTATTCACCAGTATCCTCTGTCTGAACCTGAGCAACATCAAGTACGACGTATCCAAAGTCATACACAGACTTAATTCGGGCAGAAGGCATCAATGGTTTTCCATTATGGAACCATTCAACGACCATATCGGGATCTCCAACAGGGACCAAAGTGGCTTCGAAGTGAGCGGGCTGGCCATCCCGCAAGTCATCCAGCGGTTGCAGTTGGCTGGTGAATCGGGGTGGTCGTCCAGAGACGAAGTCGACTGTGTCAAGTAACACATCAATCTCATCCATTCCCCATGCGTTGGTGGCACGGCATGAATATTTGCCGGCGTCCGTCTTTTTCACGTCTTGAACCTCCAGGACAACCATTCCGAAGGCATAAACAGTTCGGAATCGGTGAGCTGCGTCCAAAGGTTTCCCGTTGTAGAACCATTCAACTTTCATGGTTTCATCGCCCACAGGGATAAGACTAGCTTCGAAATGAGCCAGATCTCCTTCACGAAGATTCTGAAGGTTCTGGAACTGAGAGGTGAACTTGGGTGGCATGCCAACAATGCCCTTGGCGGGTGCCTTCGAAGGCTTCTTTCTAGCATCTTCGATCTTATTAATAGCATCCAATCCTTCTTGGCCTTTGGGATGCTGGGTCGAGTAGATCAAGGACGTCTTATCTAAATTCGTACCACAAAATTAGTAATTTCTTCTGTGGAACAATAATAACAAGACTGCATGTTTACCTGTTACATAGACAGTACTGGCAGTGAAGGCCTCTCCGTACTTGTTGAACCCACGGCAAGTGTATAGCCCTTGATCTCTGTCGTGGACACCGTCGATATCCAATGTGACGAAGCCGAAGTCAAATGTTGATTTGCATCGTGTACCTGCCATCGGTATAAACATAAACTAGCTGCTCCAAGCATTCAAAATAAAATACAATTCTTACCTTGCTCCAAAGGCTTGCCATTGAAGAACCATTCAACATTCAATAGTGGATCCTCCTTCGGCTCTACTCGACATTCCATATGCAAATGATCACCTTCGATCAAGTTCACAGTCTGTTCCAGAGGGACAATGAAGTAAGGCTTCTGGTAAATAGCCTCAGGGATGCTGGGTTTTCGCTGTTGCTTTGCTGCGAATGCCCCATCGATTTCTTGAACTTTCTCAAGACCAGCCTCTCCTTTGGGATGTACGGTGTCAAGGAAGAGGGCCTGCTTGCTCTTAACCTTCAGAGTGCCGGATGTGGTAGCTTGTCCCTTCTTGTTAGTGGCTCTGACTGTGTACATACCCTCATCCTCGGGGTAGCACTTGTCAATGTCCAGACTTACAACTCCGAAATCGCACTTGGTAACGTAACGTGCGGCAGGTTGTAGTGGTTTTCCATTGACGAGCCATTCTGCACATCCACCCCATAGATTGTTATTATCATGTTCAATTCACCTGCAATTCTTAAACTGATTACCAATCTTAAGAGTTGGGTCCTTGTAGGGCTCCACTTTGCATTCAAAGTGTCCACTTTCTCCTTCATTTAGTTCCAAATTGTTTAAGTGTCCCAAAATAAGTGGTCCGTCGTACTCGACTTCAGTCTCGGGTTGAGTTACATCACGTGGGGCCTCCAATTCCTGAATCTTCGGTAATGCCTCAGGTCGCATGCTGTCAGACTTGAGCCATGGGGAGTCCTCAATCTTGATCTGGCAAGTGGTAACAGCTTCACCGTAAGGGTTCTTTGCCTTACAGACGTAGATGCCTGCATCGTCCGGCCTCAAGCCAGTGATGTCACATGTGACCAGACCGAAATCATATGCAGGCCTGATTCTTGCACCTGGAATTCGCCATTGAGAAAGTAAGCATTTGAAACTTCGGTTCTAAAACTTAAAATCATACCAGTTGCAAGAGGTTTTCCATTCTTGAACCATTCAATGGTCATAGTTGGGTCTCCACGTGGTTCAACAAAGGCTTCCAAATGAAGATTCTGCATCTCCTTAAGGTTGTCGTGGTTCACCAGCTGTCGTGTAAATACTGGTGGTGCTTGTGGGAACTTGTCAACGAATTCTGGTCGTTGCTCCTTGGGCTCAGCCTCTCGTAGCTTGATCTTGTCCCAAGCCTCAGGGTGGGATGAGTCCGCAACGATAGACGATCGAGCTGTCATTTTCAATTCACTTATTATTTCTAGTACACATGTCATTGCTAGATATTATTATAGAACTTAATAAAAATAGAAAAGACGCTCACATTTGACACGCATAGGAGCAGAAGTAATAGCTTCGCCAGCTTTGTTGGACACTTTACACATGTACACACCTGCATCCTCAGGGATACAGGACAAGACATCGAGAGTGACAATACCAAAGTCATGATTAGTTCGGAATCTTGTTCCTGTTCCGACAATCAATGCAAAAATACAACAACTGAAGACGTCACGTAACAAAACAACAACAATTTACAGACTGGGTCCTATATAACTTGAACAACTTACCTGTCTTCAACTCAACACCATTTAAGAACCATTCATATTTCAAGGTAGGATCACCCACAGGAGTGACTCGGCATTCAAAGTGAGCATGTTGACCTTCCCAAACCTCCTCAGGTCCAGTGAGGGATGCAGTAAATACAGGTTTACCATAAACCTGCTCCTTCTCTGGGATCTTGTCAGGTTGTCTGGCTTCCAACTCTTGGATCTTCTTGAAGCCAGTGGGGTGTTGAGATTCGGATACAATGTTTTCCTTTGGCTTGATCCTCATGGACGCAGTTGTAACAGCCTCACCCAAGTCGTTGGATGCACGGCACATGTAGACACCCTCATCTTCCGGGCGAATCTTGGTAAGGTCCAGAGCTACATAGCCAAAGTCATGGGTGCGCTTGATGCGAGAGCTCTCCTCTAGTGGTTTTTCGTTGCGGAACCATTCAACTTTGAGCTTGGGATCGTTCACAGGGATGAGCCGACCCTCAAAGTGAGCATTGTCCATCTCATTGAGCCCATCAATGTTCTGGAGTGGTACGGTGAACACTGGCCGCTGGAAGGTTACAGGCTCCTCGATTCGTGTTTTGGGCTTAGGCTCCTCCAGAGCACGAATCTTCTCCAATCCCTCAGGTCGTTGAGTGCCAGTGTCAATTGCACTCTTGGGGATAACTTTCAAATTGATATTGTGGACTGCTTCGCCCAGCGAATTCACAGCCCTGGCAGTGTACTCACCAGCATCCTCTGGGACGCATTGTTTGATATCAAGGGCCACGTAGCCAAAGTCATGTGTAGTATGGAACCGATTGCCTTGGGACAATGGCTTTCCTTTGTGGAACCATTCCACGCGCATTGAGCTGTCTCTGATTGGTTCAACGCGACACTCAAAGTGTGCAGTACCGCCTTCGTAAACTTCAGTTGTTCCGACGAGGCTAGAAGTGAACTTAGGTGGAGTCAGGACGGGTTCTTCCACTTGAATCTTTTGAGGTCGGGCGTAGCTCTCCATGTCACGGATCTTGGCCCATCCTTCGGGGTGCTGAGAGTCGGAGAAGATGTTGCTCTTTTCTGTAACCAAAGCCCCAAAATTTAGTTTAATTGTTGCTCCTACATTAGCTGGAGAAAAATTCACTTGCCTTTCACTGCAATGTTGCAAGTATTCACAGCCTCGCCCACAAGGTTGGTAGCCTTACACATGTAGACACCAGTGTCCTCTGGGTAGGCATAGAGGATATCGAGAGCGACGTATCCAAAGTCATGTGTGGTTCTGAATCTGTGACCAGTCTTGATAGCCACACCATTGACAAACCATTCTACCTTCAAGTTGGCATCATTGACAGGAGTAAGTCGACATTCTAAATGAGCATGATCAGACTCCTTTAGGTTATCCAAACTATTCAGTGGTGTAATGAACACAGGTGGTTGCATTTGGGGCTCAATCTCTTGTGGCTTCGGCCTCTCGTACGACTCCAGATCACGGATTTTCTTCAACCTCTCCTCATCAAGGGTCTGCAGTTCCAGTCCAGCCTTGCCTGTAATCATCATTGTGGCATGTTTTACCATCTGTTCACAACATCTGCATCAGTTTCAATGTTCTTAATTACCTTGAACGGCAACAGAGCAGGTGGTTACAGCTTCACCCACTGCATTCACAGCTCTGCAAGTGTAGTTGCCTACATCCTCAGGATAAGCATAGAGGATATCGAGAGCAACGAAGCCAAAGTCATTGGTGGTCTTGAAACGATGACCTTGTGGTATTGGCTGGCCGTTACGGTACCATTCCACCTTCATAGTAGCGTCGTTAATGGGTGTGAGAGTTGCTTCAAGATGAGCAGGCTGGCCTTCGGAAAGCCTGTCAATGTTACGAAGTGGTCGAACAAATTGTGGTTTCTCCAATACTGGAGCATCTTGTGGCTTGGCTTGAGTAGGCTTGTGCTCCAAGTGCCTAATTTTATCCAATGCATCAGCATGTTGAGTGTCCAAAATGAGGGCTGCCTTGGCTGTAATACAAGTAGTACAATCGTTAAAGAATGTGGGTATTGGCGTAATTTGAGGGTACACTGATATAATGCTGTAAACACTTACGTTTAACGTCGATACGGATTTTTGAAGTGGCAGTACCGACTCTGTTGGTAGCCTTGCAAGTGTATTCCCCAGAGTCTTCGGCAGTGAGCCCTAGGAGATCAAGTGCGGCAAAGCCGAAGTCATAAATGGGCCTGAATCGATGTCCGCTTGTGAGTGGAGCACCATCCTTGAACCATTCTACTTTCATGCTATCATCAGGGTAAGGCTCAATGCGACATTCATAATGACTAGATTGTCCTTCGGTGAGATCCGTGGGTCCGCCCACTTGAGTGACGAATCTTGGAGGCCGATTGACAACCACCTCCTCATCCACAGCTCGCCTGTAACGGGAGTCATCTTCGAGCATGCGAATCTTCTCAAGTGAGGCTTGATGCAGGGTATGAGCATCTGCCTTACTGACGACGATAAGATTGGCGCTAGTCACAGCTTGGCCCAAGTCGTTCACTGCACGACAGGTGTAGGTTCCTGAATCATCCACTGTGACCCATTTTAAGTCCAGAGATACGAAACCAAAATCATGCATAGTTGAGATTCTATTTGAAGCTTGAATTGGCTTTCCATTCTTCATCCATTCTACTTTCAATTTGGAGTCGCCCACTGGAATGAGTCGTGCTTCAAAGTGAACTGGCAACTGTTCAACTTGTTGAACATTCTTGGGCGGTTGTGTAAAGAATGGGGCTTGGGTGATCATCTCATCATGGTACGTCGTCTTTTGCATCTTCCGCTCCTCCAAGCTTCTGAGTGTGCTCAGGGACTGCTCATGCTGACTCTCTTGGATGATTGATCTCTTGGCTGGGAATGAGACAGACAAAGCCACATTATTATTACTTACTACCTTTCCACGCCCTTCAAGTGTACACGCGGATGAGTGTCACAATTCTGTGAGCGTCTGTCTCACATCTGTGTGTGTTTATACTTACAATGAACCATGAGATTGGCACTGGTGACGGCTTGTCCCAAAGCATTAGTTGCTCGGCAAGTGTAGGTTCCTGTATCTTCCGGTGTGCATTGCAAAATATCCAATGCGACGAATCCAAAGCTTACTGTCTCATTGAATCGTGATCCTGTATTGCAATATCATTTGTGAGTTTGACCAAGGGAGGAGATCTACCAATTTTATGTATAAATCTAACCTGATTTGACTGGTTCGCCATCCTTGAACCATTCTACCTTCATTGTTGAGTCACTAACAGGGATCAGGCGAGACTCAAAGTGGGCCCGCTGGAGTTCCTTAATCTCCACGTTCTTCAATGGGGTAGTGAATACGGGTGCCTGGGTGGTAAGGGGTTCTTCTTCCCAGGTCTTCCTCTTGGTCTTGCTCTGTTCAAGCATCTGGATTTCCTCCACGGTCCTCGTTTCCACTTGACTACCAGTCAAGATGCTCTTTCCTCCCTTTACCTTTAGCTCCGCATCCACCTGGTCGGCTCCATTCAGGTTTTCAGCACGGCAGGTGTAGACACCTGAGTCCTCTGGGATAAGGCCCACGATGTCAAGTGCAACATAGCCGAAATCGTGGATAGGACGGAATCGTGAACCCACTGTAATAGGTCTGCCATCCTTGTACCATTCAACTCTCAAGTTTGCATCTGTAACGGGCTCAAGTTTAGCTTCAAAATGAGCCGTTTGGTTCTCCTTGGCTAAGGAATTTTGGGGTTTGGTCAAGAATCTGGGTTTTGTATTGACAACTTCATCCACAACTTCACTACGGCGGTAGCGGGAAGTATCTTCGAGCATTTGGAATCTTTCGAGACCGGCTCCTGATCCATCGGCTCCGAGCTGGGCATCCTTGCGAGCTATTGGAAATGCATTCATCGTCAGTCTTAGTCTCCGATTTTCAGTAATTATTGGTACTTACCAATTACATGAAGAGCTGAGGATGTGACAGCTTCGCCCAAGCTGTTCACAGCTCTGCAGGTGTACAAACCAGAATCGCTAGTGTAGACACTGAGGATATCCAAAGCGACGTAGTCAAACTCATAGGCAGGGCGGAAGCGATGACCCACAGGGATAGGCTGGTTGTTCTTGTACCATTCTACACGCATTGTGGAGTCACCAACGGGTTGAAGACGAGCTTCCAAGTGAACATTGGACAGCTCAATGGTAGACATATTCTTGAGTGGTTTCGTGAATGCAGGCGCTTGCTGCTGAAAGACATCTTCCTGAGTGTCACGCTTATATCTTGATGAATCTTCGAGGTAACTGATCTGTTCCAGGGCTGCCTCGTTTTGACTTGTTACATCCACAGCTGCCTTGCCGATGATCTGCAGAAATAGTGTATTCACTAGTATAAGCACTTGAAAAATTTCTAAATAGTCAAATTTTATTAAATTGCTAATCGATTGGAATGACTCTTGAGACACCTACCCTGACTTGAGCAGAGCTGTGTGCAGTACCGAGCTTGTTAGTAGCTCTCACAGTGTACTCGCCAGTATCCAAGCTAGTGGTGGAGATAACGTCCAAGGCGACATATCCAAAATCGTAGTAAGTCTTAAATCGGGATCCGACAGTAATTGGTCTGCCATTGTGGAACCATTCAACTCGCATCGTAGGATCGCCCATAGGCTCAAGTCGGGCTTCCAAGTGAATGGCCTTTCCTTCCGGCATCGGTCTCAAATCTTGAAGTGGTTGAACGAAGGCAGGCTTAGACTTGCAAACCTCCTCAATTTCGTAAACGGGTTCAACATGTTCTCGCGCTCGGCGATCAGTCACTTGATGGATCGCAGTTGTATCGATTTCCTTCCTGACCTCAACTTGCATTACTCCATCTAAGCGAGCCTCGCCTACAGAGTTACGAGCAATCACAGTGTACGTTCCGCTATCCTCGGAACGCACGCTCATAATGTCCAAGGCGACATAGCCGAAGTCATGGTAGGTCTGAATTCGGTTAGCTGACATGAGAGGGCGGCCGTTGAGGAACCAGTCGACTCGCATTGTAATGTCTGACTGTGGCTCCAAGCGGCATTCGAAATGTGCCCGCTGTCCCTCTCGAATTTTGTTTGTTCCTTTCAGTGGTCCCAAAAATCTTGGCGCAACTTGCTTCACTTCCTCGACAGCTTGCTGCGTCCGACTGTAGCGGCTGTAGAAAACAATTTCATGTCAGTAAATCATGCTTTTAAACAAGTTACTTCTTTAAATTACCTGGAGTCTTCCAAGTACTGGATCTTTTCCAGCCCTTCAGGATGCTGACTATCAACGATGACATCAACCTTAGTAACAACAGTGAGTTTGGCTGATGTAGCTGCCTCTCCTAAGGCATTGCTAGCCTTGCAAGTGTACACGCCTTGGTCATTGACGGTCACTTGCTTAATGGTAAGTGCGACGTAGCCAAAGTTGAAGAAGGTCGTGATTCTTGAACTGGCCTCAACTGCGCGTCCATCTTTGAACCACTCAACCTTCAGTTTGGAGTCGCCCACAGGCTCAAGACGTGCCTCAAAGTGAGCAAATCCATTCTCACGGATGTTCAATTGGTCCCTAATTGGAGTTTTGAATTCAGGTGGTGAGGTTGACTCGGGAATCTCATCGACGCGTTTGAATTGTTGCAGGGCATTGTAAGCTTCCAGCTCCTCCACTGACTGGATATACTTTTGCTGTTCAGGGATATCCAGAGAGCCAGTGACGGAACTCCTTGCTGTATTATTCAAAGGAATAATTGTCATACTGATCAATGCGCATGCTGGAATTGGGAGTTTTTGTGAGTTTAAATGAATACCAAGAACATGAAGGACAGCATGAGACAGAGCCTCTCCAGCACGGTTCACTGCACGAACTGTGTAAGTTCCGGAATCCTCGGGTCTGAGATGGTGAATGTTCAGACTGACGTAGCCGAAATTGAAAATGGTCGTGATTCGAGAACCTAAAGTATTTCATGAGAGTTAATTAATGGTTCTCGATTAGCAATCCGGAGGGAATTCTGGGTTAAATATGCTACCCATGTAGTAACGACTTACTTGCTGTCAGTGTTCTGCCATCCTTGAACCACTCAACTCGCATGTAAGAGTCCGAGACGGGTGTGAGTGTTGCTTCAAAATGAGCATTCTTCCCTTCGCTCAGTTCACCCAAATTCACAAGTTCTTTGGTGAAGACGGGTTTCTGCTTGTTCTCTTCAACGGATTCAGAGCGTGTGTAGCGAACGTATTCCTCAAGCTGCTGAATCTTCTGCCAGCTATCCGGATGTTGGGAGGTTTGCTCAATGGTAGATCGTGCTATTCATTAAACCATTAGCCATTATAATGATGGTGATTGCATATGTACACGTGTGTTCTATGAGTTTCTCCACAGATCTTACGTTCAACAATAAGGGTAGCTGAGCTTTCAGCGGTTCCTGTGGCGGAGCTGACAACGCATGTGTAGACGCCAGCATCCGAGCGAACCAAGCTGAGTAGGTCAAGGGCTATGAAGCCGAATCGGTTGGTCAAATTTGCTCTGGCGCTCGCTGCCAATGAAACTCCATTTACGAACCATTCAACCTTCATCGTAGAATCCCCCACGGGGTGAACTTTGGCTTCAAAGTGAGCCCTGCCACCCTCGATCTGTTTAACGTCTCTCAAGGGTGTTAGGAACACTGGTGGCTCAAATGACCTCTCCTGCTCTTGACGTGTCGGTACGGGTCGGGATCTCTCAACATGGCGAAGGTAGATGACCTCGGGTGATGGTGGTTTCCTGTCATAATCATCCTCATTATCCTCAGCAGTTTAACAACTTTTGCAGGTGGATTCATTTAGAAGCCCAATCAAGAATTTTGCAAGGATGAGCTTATTTGTAAATTAGCGTTGATGATTATGGTGATATGAGGAGTAATAGTCTACCTACTCACAGCTGACTGACGTGAGCAAGGCGGTGGTGGAAGAGGGGACTACTGTATGAGGAGATGTAGAGATCTCGGTGAAGCTATTAATTTTAAGTCGGGATTATTTTTACCCAGCAAAAACCTATTCAGAGAGAGTAAGTGTGTGTGTGAGTGAAGGAGAAGAGGCGGATTAGCTCCGTCTTACCCGTTCATGTACAGGGAGATGTGAACACATGTCGCCGTAACATTTTATTCAATGCTCCCTCTATGCTACTATAGCTACCAGAATTATGTAGTACAGTCAACGACCGTTCTGTCTCGTTCCCATACTTCTATACAATATATCCAGTTGAGTGAGTCTGTCAAAATTCCACTTTTAATATGTTTCTTTCTCCTATTCACAAAAATGCGTCCTCTTCTACACATCATTTGTGTATGTGATGCTTCAACTTTGTTAAATGGATTGCATTACTCCGGCCCTGTTGTGCATGGATGTGTGTAGGGCCCCTGCATGCAGTCTGTTGTTCCCCGGAATCCCGGTTCGCATACATACCAACTCTTCTTCACACGTATATATAACATTACTCACGTTAAAAATATACCTCAAGGTCCAAGACACAGTGCCGGAAAAACCCATAGCGTAAGCCATCATGGCTGCTAACTCAGACAACTTTGTGTGTGAAATGGAGACAAAGCTCTTCCTAGCTGTCTTTTTCAATGTCTCACAAACACATTGGAGGAAAGGAATTCACTCTCCGTCACCCATCATCATCATCAGTTTACATATCAAGAGTCAAGTAAAGGTTAGAAAATACCTCGGAAAAATATGAATAAAAAGAAAATGATGACTCTGAGGACGTTGAATGGTGGCCAGACGTTATATGTACGTGGCGATGAACTGTGATTTAAGTCCAGGATTTCTGTGTATTTACATGAACCACTGGGCTGCTCGAGTTGAGCGGAATCATTATCAGGAGGTGTCATAGAGGTCGAACGTGTCATCAAGGTATTTCAGGGACATCACCATCATTGCTAAAATAACTATTGCTCGTGGGTGGCCAGTGTATTATGTATATAGGGCCATTCCGACTTGCTATTTGCTTTTTAGTACCATTGAATGATCAAATGCAAAACCTTTTTGCACTTTCCCCTGGAAAGTTTGGGTTAATGAGGTGTGTGCGCTGAATGTGCTCATCGGGATGGGTCGTGTGCATAGAAGCATGTATGTGGGTCTGTAGTGAAGAATACCATGCCGGCAATGTAAAGAAAACATTGCCACGTAGGGGAGCATAAGACGAAAGAAGTGTGTGGATTGAGAAAAAACAGAGAAAACATGTGAACTAGAAATTTCTCCCCCTCTTGTTCACTGTGTGCCAGTGAAGTGAAGAACATCAGCAATGAGCAAAATTCACATATGGTGCTCTTGTGCACGTGTGCTTAACACTTTTTTAAGCTAAAGTTGAAGTGTGAAGACATGAGAAAATGAACCTTACGGAAGTATTTCTACGGTAATGATGCGAAATGTGCAAAAGAGGAGGGGACATAATGGAAAATGACTTACTCTGGTTCAATGACTTTGGTAGGTTTGGGTAATTGAAGTCGCCAAGGTTGACCCGGTGTCTCTTGTGGCCTTTCAACGAACAATCGGGCTCGAGTTGCAGTGGAACCAGCTGCATTTTGTGCTGTACATTGATACCATGCAGAGTCACTAGTGCTGGCTCGTGGAATTTCCAGTTTAGAGGCACCACCCTCAGATGTAATAATGACGTTTTCGTTTGAATTGATGCAAACACCATCCTGTTGTAATGAAAATACGTAGTTTTCCTATATTATCATACTAAATGTCCATGTGCACGCTACTCAGCCTTATTTTCTGCAATACTGGCAAGTATTTCTTTGAATTAAGAACATTGATCTGCGGAGGAGGTTAATTAAAATCATCTGTGTCTAATAGAAGAACTAACCTTCTGCCATGAGATTCTAGGAATAGGTGTACCCACAGCTCGGGCAAACAGCTCAACGGGCTCTCCTTCCCGAACATGGACGGTGCTGAAACGTTCTACGAACTTGGGAGCCACGATGTTTTCCTTCTCGATCACATTCACATTGACCTCGAAGTTAGCCTCACCGGATTTGTTGCGAGCGATACACTGCAACAATCCTGCATCGTTCCGATTGACAGCGGTAATGAGGAGGGAATGATTTCCCTGCTCATTAACCAGGATCTTATGCGTTGCATCATTCTGAATGGGCTGGCCGTTGATCAGCCAGGTAACATCAGGTGGTGGTCGTCCCACAACGCGGGCCTCCAAACGAAGTGACTTTAGTTCCTGAATATCGATATCTCTCGGTGGGGTTGATGTGAATCGGGGGGCTTGGGATTTGTCCTGGGATTGGTCAGGTAATTGTGCCTGCTGAGGCCGCTCAGTTTGCTCCACAGCCAAGTATGCAGAGGAGACAACACAGCCTGTTCAACGGTGACAGACATGAGGTCAGACACTGGGTCAATTAAATGTGTAGAATCATGTGGAGGCTCATTTACCTGCGGGGTTTTCTCCTAGGAGGGTATAGTGACCGGTATCACTGCTATTAACATTACTGATGAGTAGAGAGGAGGTTTTGCCGTCAAACGTCGTTTTCACTTTGCTTGACTCGACTAGTCGTTGCCCATCTTTGAACCAAGTTAACTGTAAATTTATATGGAAAAAGCTTATAAGGAACGTTGCATGATCAGTGCTCCGTCTGTTTCTTCAAGATGTGAGACTTGGAGTAAGTGCGAGCGTGTTGGTGGGTTTCATATTACACATTTTTTTCACTTGTGACAGTTTCATTTGCTCAATGGAGCAGCATAATATGGTATCGGCATTGTACATAAGACCCACAAGGAGGGAGGAAATGACTTACCCTCGCAGGACCTCCTCCGAGCTGAACACTGAAAACAGCATTGGATCCTTCAACCAACTTGGAATTACGGGGCTTCTGTTGGACCTGAGGCTGTACTTTAGCAGTTGGAAGTTTTTCTTGAGGTTCTCCTGGGAATCGTCGGGTTATCACTTGACGATACTCCGCCTCCCTCAGAAGACGGTACTCAAAAGTGTCAACTTTAAACTCCTCATTCCTCTGAGTTGTTGTTCCATTGACTTGTTGGATGATCTGCTGCTGCTGTTGCAGACTCCTCTGTCGCTGTAAATATGTAGGCATTTGCTGCTGCTGTTGATTCTGTTGGTACCGCTCCTGGAGGACCTGTTGCCGCTGGATCTCAATGGACTGTTGTCTCTGGATCTCATACTGCTGCTGTTGTTGTACATGTTGCTGTTGAAGTTGTTGTTGTCTCTGGATCTCAATCTGCTGCTGCTGGAAGGCTTGTTGTCTCTGAATCTCAATTTGCTGTTGCATCTGCAACTGCTGTTGTTGATGCACCTGCTGTTGTCTTTGGATTTCTATTTGTTGAGCTGTTGGGACTTGTCCTATAATTACGATTGCCATATTTTTGTACATGAAATAAGTGTGCCAATGATATCAGAAGAATAGACCCATTCATAAATGACCTTTGAGGCAATGCAAAAGAAATCATTGGATGTATTAGTATAAGCGGAGCAGCACTGACCTTCAGGTTGAATATATACTGTACAAATGGCTTCACCATATTGGTTCCTAGCCACACATGTGTACTCTCCCTCATCTCCGGGTCCTATTGAATTTATCTGAAGCAGAATCCTTCCCGTCTGCTCATCATATCGCATCTGATGCTTGTGCGAGGCTGCATAACCACCCCGAGTTCAACATTAATTATCATACATCCCCTCTGTGATTTTTATGTGGCCGTCGGAACATGCCATATTTCTATTAGCTCTAAGTGAGCCGAGTCATTTGAATGTGGTGCATTTTAATTTAAATGAGTATGTGTGTGATGTGAGTGAGTCTTGCAATGTGACACACATTATCCCTTCTGTCTCCATGGACCCCGTCAACATGTTAATTAGTGAAGGAAAACTTCCGAAGGGAAGTGAGTTGTCAGTTTGTAAAACGTACACACAGTAGGGGACTAATTGAAGATTATATTATTATGGTGTGAAGTTAGCAGTTAAATCACTCAAGCTGTCAACGCATTCCAGTTGTCTAAATCTAAACAGGCTTTTGCACAAGTAGTAATGTGAGTTAAATAGGTAGTCACACATGCAGTGTAGATTTCAGCTCCTACTTCCTTTTGGTAAAACAGCTCTTGATGACAAGATTAATGAAACTATAAAAAAGGAAGAGCATTTCACGGAGAAACTCATTCAATGTTGTTGTTGTTAGCGTATAATATACACGCGGTATGAAAGTATGTGTGTGCGATTCTCCTCTGTGGCTATTAATACATCTAGATTTCCTTCGCCGGCAAGGCTTATTCTCCGTTTTTTTTTTCTTCTTCTTCATCATCTCAGGCGGCATGTATACAGGGTGGGCAAGGGGAAAGTTTACACTTTTAAACCTGAATAACTTCTAGAGTTATGAAGCTCTAGACATGATGTGCACCACCTCTGAAACTGTAGTCTTGGAGTAATTGTTTGGTGAAACACCCATTAAAATCGGTCAACAAATGGCTGAGAAATTCGACTGTAGTTTCAGAATTGGTACCCATCATGTCTACAGCTTCAAAACTCTAAAAGTTATTTAGGTTTAAACGTGTAAACCTTCCCCTGGCCCACCCTGTACATGAAGGTTAGGTATGCATTGGAATGCATGTAGTAAAGTGGTTATTAAAGTCACTCTTTTCCATCAGCCCAGCAGTCATACGTGGTTATCAAATGAAAAGAGACAAAGGTGACATGTCAAGGTATTCACAAGAGCAGTGCAATAATTATCATTCCAATTTATTAATTCACTCTTTTAATACTCCAGTAATATTCTGCATACAGTAAGAGGGTTACATTCTTGAGTTATTCCAACTTGTTGCTTTATTCAGTACTTGAGAAGAACACAGTGTTAGTACAAGCATTGAGATGAGACAGAGAAAAAATAATGTCTGACGATGATGACTCAGATATCGAAAAAGGACCTTTTTATAACTACTTGCAGTTCTATTTAAAATTAGATGCGTTTCGTAACGTGCACTAAAAAATATGCCGGGTGTGTGTGAGGAAAGAGGGAGGATGGAAGGTGGTAGGGTGAGCAGTGTGATGGAGAAGGCGGACGGGTATAATGTTATCATTTTCCCGACGTATATAACAACTTGTATAAAGTCTTATCTTCATCCTCATATCGTGGGCACACACGGGCATTTTATCGTCATCAGCATCATCCTCATCATCATCATCAACATTCACAGTTTAGTAAAGCACACACGGCGGAATTATTAGCATAGGAGTCACACGAGGTCGACTAGTAATACTACTCAGAACGATGGGGGAGATCAAGTACATGTTAGTTTTGTATAGGGAGGTGAGGGTAGTTGTTAGACAGATAATGATATTCCTCTCCATTAATACGTAGGTGAGGTCTTGATATGTTTAAAAAATTATTTTCACACCAAAATTCCAATGGTAGCATAAGTAATGTATCACTGATAACGTGTGTCTCTGTGTTTCGCAGCATTGCAAGCATCTAAATATGCATCATAGTATAATTATATGTATGAGTGAAATTAAAGGAAGCAGTGAAAAAAACTAACGCGGAAGAACTTGTCCTTTTCGAATCCATGAGACGGTGGGTTTGGGTGTACCCCGAATTTTCCCCTCAAATGTAGCATTACCACCCTGAGCAAACCTGGCGTTACGAAAGATTTGCTCGAATATTGGTGGGCATGAGTTGGTTTGCTGGTAGCTAAAAATATCCAATTTAGACCATCTGTATCATCAAACCCCCGAACGCTAAATATATAACAGCGAAGAGAGAGAGAGAGAAGACGAAGACGACACAAGAGAGAGAGAGAGAGAGAGAAAAGGGAAAACTTGGCAAAGTCGTATAGAAAAATTCCAGTCCGCTTACCCAGACACATTTCGGAACTGTTGCTGAATACTCTGACTCTGAACACTGGTCTGTCCGACTATCCGACCTAAATATGATAGCATAAGAGTGATGGTAGTCGAATGAGATATAACATTGAGATGGTGGTGGGGGGAGGGAGAAAGAGATTCTTATTTCAAGTTTTTGATATACGATGAAGGATGGACTTTATATGTTTGTGTGTGTGTGTGTATATAAATATGTGAGCGTATACTTTTTAAGATGCGCCTTAAATGGTCAGACAATCTCTTTATGGAGGTAAAAGTTTTTCTAACACATTTAAAGAGTGGCTAACAATGTGTGGATTGTGGATACACGAGTGTGTCCCTGTCTCTTTCATTGTTACTGTATTGCAGAAATTCTTGAGGGGGGACAAGTGAGACATAAAAAGAGCGAGAAAATAGACCCTGAAAGTGAGACGAGAGACAACGGAGCCATGTGTACAGTACATGTGAATGAATGTTGCTGAATGAATGATTGACTGAAAGAGGAAAGCCGGCGACTTCACTGCCCATCATCGTACTGGCATGATGGACAAGTGGGAGCGGGAGCAATAATTATAATTGCATAGCAAAATGTATTAGGGCTTGATAGCATATAGCAAGAATGATTACTGTAATCATCTCTGTACTCACCTGTTGTCTGTTGTACTTGCTGCTGCTGTTGCTGAACAACAGATTGAGTTGAGCGAAACTCTGTTCTACTCACTGTATTTTTGGACTCCATTGAAGGAGTTTAATACAACAACTATATGTCAATAAATAATTTTTAGCTTAGAAAATCAAACTGTTCACCATGCACTGTTATGAGTAGAAAAGTCGATGAGGGGAAAATTACAAACTAAAGTCGACCAAAAAAAAAATATAACGTTCGTCGTCTCGTCGTTCACGGCCACACCGACAAAATTCAAACTGAGACTTATCCTAGCTTTTCCTCTCTCTTTAAAGGGATCCTGCTAAACTTGATCATCTTCAGATCTCCTACATACACAGAGAGGAGGAGATGGAAGATGAAGAGGAAGACGGCACGGCACACACGGTGAGTAAGAAGATGGAGAGCCACTACCACCACCACCGCATCAACAAGACCTATAGGCAGGCTTCACAATAGTAGTGGTATGAACAAGAAAGTAATAGTAGAGATCGTACTGACTTAACGGTGTTCCTCCGGTATAAGACAGCCAAAAGCACATGATGATCTGCTTGTAAAGTGTGTTTGTATATGCAGCCTTATGTGTGCATGTGGACTACAGTGAGTCGTTGAGGAGAATATCCGTCGTGGGGTGGCAAAAAATGCGCCCACGTGCAATGCTCAATGAATTTGGACTCAAGTCAACAGTAAAATATATGCAGAGACAAATAGAATACATATAATTTTTTGGAAGCAAGTGCACTTTATTCAAAAAAGAAAGGAAAAAGTTGTATCACGTATTTTTTTTGGCCCACGCAAAATCATCAGCTCTGGGCTTAGCCCCTGTTAATTTCTCTATTATGTACTCGAGACCAGTCCAGAAGGAAATGTACTCCAATGGTTTATTAAGCCACCCTGGAAAATACAAAAACCACCATCATTTACATCATCATCATCAACCATCACCAGCACATCACCATTGCTTCATCCGCTCATTTGGCTCCCGTTCTAATTATTTGAACAGGCGTGTAAGACAAATGACAGGAACTGTGAGTCCTGCTCCTTTGTAGCTCTCCCATCATAATAATAAAAATGTTCACAGGTCACGGGATTGTTCACTTACCGGTTGTAATGCAGAAGTATGTTTCATGCGGTGCAACATGGTGAATGCGGTGATGACGACGAGGAAGGATAATATGCAGGTCCTGAAGGACCCTCACAAACCACGGCAGCCCGAAATATGTATGCGACCATTTGTGAATCTACGGAGGATAGAATTGGAGAGAGATTAGAGACCACACACTTGTGATGTTTTACCCTCCTATGTATATGTACAGAGAGAACGTTGATATAATCTCCATTCCGCTTCCCTTATCTTGAGGTAGCTCATCGGATCGAATGACACACAACAACACCTTTCGCCGTAATTATTACTACAACATAAATATACACATAGGATTCTATCACCCGTCATCTCCATACACATTGACAAGACAACGGAGAAAGCGAGGATTGTTTCATTCATCATCTCAGCACTCTTGCAGTACTACTTGCTACTTAATAGCTTCATCCACATCATCATCGTCATCCAAATTCCAGCTTACGTACTATACTACTGCTTTTCATGTTCCAATATACAATTCAACCATGGAATGACTCATACACATCCTCTTCGCTTTTCATTGCCGAGGTGGAACTAAAAGAATGTGTGGGCGAACTACACTAAAATTTATAACTTCGGGTGACTCCACTAACTAGTTATGCAAGCACTCATTCGGGTAAGGCGTTCAAAATTCGCTACTCATTCTCAACGTTTTTAGTTGCACAGACACTAGAGACCCTGAACGTGAAATGCAAAAGTCTAGTGATACTAATGGCGATACTATGTGGAAGTATAAGTATTACATTCTCACCCACAACCACATGGATTTCCCAATGAAATGAGCAAGACATTTGGCACCGAGAAATTCCCTACACATTTACATACACACAACGTCCCTGGGGGTCGGGAGCAAGAGATTCTCATCCATATTGAAATCCTACCTGACTTCAAGCTTAGTTGATCGTTTTAACGGTCAAGTGCATTGTATTGTGCGTCTGTGTTCGAGTGTACAATGCAGCAGCAACTGTACTTCCCACTAATAATTATTATCATAGTGAAAGCGAGGTAGGGCTTAAGTCTAAAATCTATTGTGATCCACTGGCTTTTATTATGGATAGCTAAAAGGACTATTTAGCTTTTATGGTGTATGGTGTACTATACTTGATAATCCAGTTTACTTTATTATATTATTATACAGACAGGCATGAGGGTGATTGCCGGATTTCCAGGCGCCCTTAGACATTCCATCCGGAGGAGTAGTGGAGGGACCAAAAAGTGTGTTTTCTTGCTCATGCTTTAGGGAGGGGGAAAGGTCGGGTATAATTCTTGGGCAAATAACTCACCTTGACACAAGTTGCTGTCCTTATAAGTAGCAATGAGAGGAAAAAATTTGCACATTTTTCAAAGCGTACGTTCCAGTTAAACCTTGAGGTTAATCTCACACACACGTACAATTACTGTCAAATCCAACCATAGCAGCCTATTCACACTGACCCAGTTTAACATTAGTCATTATCAGCCCGCCCTTTACACCCAACATAATGCATGAAGTAAATAGCCGCATGAAAAACTTGTGTTCAATCGCGTCCCCCATCATAGCTAATCTTTAGGATGACGATTGTGAGAGAAGAAAGGCAGAAGAAAAGGCTGGCTGTCGTACAACTAGTTTATACCGGAATTAGAAGCACTCCTTCTATCGTCATAGAATCTCATAAATATTTCGTTATCAACAGAGACGTTATGCAGCAAAAGCCATGTTTATGTTATGTGAGAGCAACAGGTTTGTAGCTTTGGACGGTTTTTCACTCGGCTTCCTTCAATGCATTCACCGTCTTTCTCACTCACAAGCACAAATGAGTCTCATCTGTTGCTTTTCCACGAAATGGGAAAGGTTGCTCATGAGCTGTATGTCTTGCAGACACGGTGGCTATATCTTTCTCAAAGCAGTTAAGCCCACCACGAAACCAGTTGTTCTAATGACAATAATAATAATAATAATAGCAACAACATTGCATGTGACACAAACATGTGCGACGTACATACTCTTCTTTTGTCTCTTCACATTCTAATACGAGTATTACTGGATGACGGAAGAAAAGGGAGAACAGTACCTGATTCGTCATTGAGACAAAGACAGCAAGTAAGTAGAAGAACCAGACAATCTCAAAGTGTCCCTTGTAATCTCCCCATATAAGTATATAAGTCATATAGCCAAGCGGTCCGGTGCAGAGAAAGAAGTTGTCACCATTGGTTTCTATAAAATCGTGTCGAGTGATCGACGTTGGGTCTATATGATGTTCGCGGAATGGACGGATAAAAGCTTTCCCAACAATAGGTAAAGTAACAGAACCCCAAGTATCAGCTGCCCAGTGAACCAGCCTATATAGAGAGAAAAAAAAGACGGCTTCAGTAAGACATCACATCCATTGCATAAAATTATAACCATTTACAGAGGACACACACTCGCATACGTAACAACTTCCATGGACTGTAAACAAAGGCAAGCTGCCGTAGACGATGTCGAGAATCCAAAGGGTTGTTTGTGTGTGTGTGTACAATGCATTTTATTATAATGATAAAGAGAAAAGACGTGTCGGCTTTTGTACCCGGAAAGGAAATC
>JAQIWI010000291.1:0-41547 GCA_034698825.1 Deuterosminthurus bicinctus | reverse complement strand
ATTGTCCCGTCGGCTAGGCCGAATATCTACACTTAGTCCGTCTCACCTTGTAAGACGGAGGAAAGAGAAGTAAAATTTTTCTGTATACTCTGCCTTCGATGTATGCCAGAAGAAGCCGACTATTGCCGTTTCTCTTGCTATTTTTTGTGGAAAAATAGCCCAATTCTTTGCCCGGCATTGAAAAGGCGAGAGAAATTCGTCACTCTTTCTTCATCATAAAGCGTCTTCCTTGCATCCAATGAAGATGACGACTCTTCCGGGTAGAATCCTGGAAGATGATGATGAAGACGACGACGCGACGCCGTGGAAGATTGGAGATTTTACGCCTCTTATGTGTGAGAGAGAGAACGCTTTGCTCGTCTCTGACAGTGACAGTAAAATTTTCTCTACCTGTGGCATACAGGGGCAAGAGAAAATTTATAATCATACCGTCAAGTTCCAGCAGCATCATATCCCTCTGTCTTTTACAGATTCAGTTATAGTAAAAGTGGGTACCACTTCTGTCTTTCACGCTCTTTCACTCCTTGTTATCCGGCCTCGAAGATCATTGGCTGTGTTGCTCTAACAAGGTGCATCATTTACATTACTGCAAGCCAACATTATATGTACATGGCTATAAATCTGTCTTATTGCTAACCACGTTTTAGTACCTCCATCATGCTATTCGAATTTTATCGCGTGTGGCTCCGTATTCCGTATTGAGTTGATTTGCTATTGGCACATGACCGGATCACTTGTCCAAATGCTGAAGAATCGCTATTATTGATGGACGGGAAGTATTTGATGGGCTTCGTAAATGAATTTTTTGTAAACTGCCTATACCAGAAAGACGAGTACTGGCCGATGTCTATGGGTACGATACGTGAGGCAGCGGAATGAGTTATACGATAGAATCACCGGAGTTTTAGTGTGCATGTGTGTGCTCTTTGATGCACGGACTCGTATACGGGAGTGAGCGAGGAATGGTAGTGATAGAAATGAAATAAATCGATACACGGCACGGGTTAGTGCACTACATTTGGAAAAGCCAATACGTTCCGCAAGAAAACGACCGTCGTCTCAATACTCTTACTTTAGTTCAGTTCTCTCCAACTCTCTCTCCCCGGTATTTTTGGATTTCTGCAAACCAGGAAAACTTGATGAACATGACAGTAGGAATTAGCGAGACGAAGAGAACGGACGGGTTGCAATGTGTCGATTGAGTGGAAGCAAGAAGTCGGAGAACCTCCTAAGATATATCCATAGAGAGAAATAGGAATAATAATTGTTAGACTGATATTTGTGAAAGTGCTCTGTGAAAAAACTCGGGCTTTTAACATTGTCCTGTTTTTTTCAAGGCTCAGCCAGTGAAAACTGTACGCTGTTTACACAGAGAAGGCGCTCTCACGCCATTGCTTGAATAGATGAACATAATACCATCAGTGTTAAGATCGGGCGTAGGAGAAGCACATTCGTTTTTTTGTTTATGTGATGAGAATGTAAACAGTATGTGTGCGGCGTAGGAGAAAAAATAAGAAAAAACTTGAAAGACTCACAAAATGTCTTCTTTCTTTTTGTCTTCCGGGGGACCACAATCTTCAGCCCTGAAAGCTGCCATTCTTATTCAAAGATGGTACCGCCAGTATTTGGCCCGAATGGAAATTCGCCGTCGCTACACTTGGAATATTTTCCAAACAATCGAGTATGCTGGAGAGCAGGATCAAATGAAGGTAAGCTGAATCCATTCTTTTCTTTTTTATGCACACACATAGTCGCCCTTATGTTACCCAGGGCTATCCTACAATATCACGGCAGTGCCCTTACCTTTCACCTTTTAACTTTCCATGCACCATGTACATCACCACTCGCCCACATAAACACTCACATTGCTTGAGTTCATGATATTAAAATAATCGTGATGGCTATCATGGTAATATTTCCAAACTTTTACCATTCCATAGTGGCGTTCATTGTGAAAGCCGCAGTGTGATTTTATGGCATAAAAATGATTTAAAGAATTCCAATGTAGTGGCAAAGGGAAAGCATTGGGGAAGTGAGTATAGAAGAAAGACGCTGATTTTTCTCCCCAACGCCTAATCGTCATGAATTTTGGAGTTATATATATCTTGCGTTATATGTATACCCCCACATAAAAATTGAGCAAATATACAGCAACAACTCGTACAAAAACACACGGTGAATACGTGTGTGATGGAGAGTGACCCAAAGTAAGAGGAACATAAAACAGGTAATATGGTAATTTTGAAAACAAAGGCAGTCACTATAAGAAGTTTCCTACTAGTTTTCATGTACGCCTATGAGATGAAGACCACATAGTTATACGGAGCTACAGCATTAGACTAATGTACAAACGTCTTTATGCACAAGACCACGTAATCAGCGTAAGGAAATATGGATTTTCTGATACTCCCCCCCCACCTCTCTCCGGCCACGTAGAACACGAGCATATTTTTCAAAACAAACAGAACTCAGACGGTGGCCAGTAGCTTTGTATATATATGCTCTACACACGCGATTCTTCCAACGCTCTCGATATGTAACTACATGGAGGACTCAGTCTACTAAGTCTTCTGGTTAAAGCTCAAGAAAATATACCCGCTAGCTGGTTGGTCTAAAGGTTGTAATCACACGGAATCTTTCCAAATTTAGGCTGGAATCATTCACGAAAGGATAGGATACAGTACTATTTTTAGTGCTAATTTCGTCTGTCAACCCAATGGAATAATGGAAATAGTTTGGGGAAAATAATAGAATCAGTATGAGACCTTGACAACCTGGTTGCAAAAGATGACGAAGCGGAATGATGACGAGCATAAAAATATGTAAAATATGATTGCTCTCTCTGTGTTACAGCTGTACAACTTTTTCAACGCACTCTTGACGCACATGCCACAGAAACAAGGGATCGATGTGGGTGGCAAAGACAGTGCCAATGATACGGGCTCTGTGGAATCCTTATCCTCAGGTAATGGACACGTTTCTCTGCCTCATATTAGTACGTTATACAGTCACACAGAGTATTATCCTGGAAGCCTAAGGGAGGTCGTAAAATGAACGAGCTGGAGAGTGGAGGGCAAAGCGACACCTTTAGACGTTTTAATACTCAGTTTAGGCAGATGAGGTGACATTCTTGGATCAGTAAACAAAGACTAAGCGAATGGCTCAGTATCACTCCTTTTACTCACAGACTTAATTTTAACGTGCGATCTGTCGCCCGTTCACGAAATTCGAGATTTTAGTGGAAGAGTGAAATGGCGAAACATTTGCAAAAACCATTGGAAAAGTACAGCGCGATATCAATAGGACAAGAAGAACGAATTTTGTGCCAACTTTTATACCCGCAAATCCTATAGATCTATTCAGAGTATCTTATGATTATTGTTATTATGATCATGTTCGACGAGTCAGGCTTCTCAGTTGCTTTCACTTGTGCATTGTTCAAATAAAAGATGTATGTCAGCATGTTGTATAACTAAAACTCGAAAATTCATGGAATGAGAGCCATGCTGTTCTATGCACATGGAAGGACCCGTTAGAATACTTGGATCCAACCCAGCACTAACCCCATATTCATACTTCTTATGCTAATGCAACTTACCAAGTGGTCACAGAAATAAATGAATCATAAGCTTATGCTGAGCTATATGCAGAGGTGAAACAAAACTGGAAAGTTTTACTCCTCTGCCCCCCAACTTGCGTGTCATTCCAGGAGAAATTCATTTTCTAGCATGTGCGCAACCAGACAAAAAGTTTTGTCAGAGAAGGTAGCGGCGTCGCGTGAGCCGAGAATGATACGCAGAGCTAAAAATACCGAAGCCGTACATTAGCCTTTATGACAGATGTAGCGAAGGCACATGTGACTTTCATAATTTAACCAAGTAGTAAGAGGAAGGCGGATTTAGTGTCAAAAGATATTAATCATTTGATGCTTTTATAATAGACCCATTGGGATTGCAATTACCGGAGGTTTTGCTCTCTTAACGCTAGACATCAGGGCGGAAATGTAATCTACCCAATTATTAAACTTATAGCATTGTTTTTGTGAGGAAAAGCACCGTAAATTACCCCCTAAATGACTGCAGTTGTATATTAAGAAGAAAACATCCTACAGACATGATGTCGACTTTTCATTTACAGAAGTAGCGGAGTTACTACTAACACATAAATTACAGTCTGTTTTTTGGTTACTTGACGGTTTGCCAACTTGTCTGTTGGTTCAACAACTGTTTACCGTCTAACAGTTAGCCGACGCCTGTTTATAGAAAACAGTAATGGTCGAACGACTGTTAGCCGACGACTATCGACCGATACCAATTGGCAGAGTAGTGTTGACCGACGCCTATTGACCGTGACCACTTGAACGAGCCATGTTGACTGTCGACCATTGACCACCAACAAAAACCAGACGAAAGTTTACCGACAAACACAAATAATCACAACTATTTATTGTACAAGCCCAATGGAAGGATTTTCAAGTTCTTCGTCGCAAATTGTGGTTGGAATTTTTTCTCCGTAAATCTTCAAGCGACACAGTGTCATTTGTGGTATCCGGATAGCGTACCAGGCAGTCTAGCTATTCGTCATGACTTCAAATTTTATTTCTGCTGCATGTTTCAGCAGTAGCGCAAGTGTCTAAAATGAAATGATGCCTAGGCGGAGGTATCCTCTGATATGGATATGTACACATGACGCAAGCTCATCCCATTACCGAATTTCCCTTGAGGTACGTATTTTCCTCACTTTTGAATGACTTTAATCCCCCCTTCATTTCACTGGCAAGACGAAACTGTAAGCCTTTGTACAAATACTCTAATAAAAATATTATTTGACTACATGCTACAGAAGTCAATGTGTTAAGGTCATGGCAAAAAGCTAGACTGCCTGTTACCCAATCAGGATACCACAAATCTTTGTACCCGTATCGTATAAGGATTTACTGAGAAACACATCCAAGCTCACTATGCAGCGAAAATCCTTCCATCAGACTTGCATGCAAGAAGATAGGTCTGATTATTTGTGTTTGCCGGTAAACTGTCGTCGGATTTTTGTTGGCGGTTAAAAGTCGTCGGTCAATTTGGCTCGGCCAATTGGTGTCGGTCAATTTGGCTCGGCCAATCGGTGTCGGTCAATATTCGTCGGCTAACTGTCGTTCGACCATTATTGTGTTCGATAAACAGGCGTCGGCTAGCTGTTAAGTTGTAAAGATTTGTTCGACCACTACAAAATTCTGCATACTGTTACACAATCGTTTTTTACTCAACTTCTAGTTTAATGAAATCTGTTGTCCTTCCCTATATCACATGGTGAAAGTATCTCATAGTTGTATTCAAACATAATTTTTTCTTTACTTTGATAAATCTATATTACAATTCATGAAGCACGTGGATATCACCATAGTGCAGTTTCCTATATCCATCTCGAATGTAACGGAAATTTTCACGCGAGTCAGGGACTACCGGACGACAAAAGTTCAGATATGAGCTGAACTTCAGCTGTTTTGGGATTTGTCTTCTTCGAGCTTTCCTTTTAAGTTGCTGCTGCCATCACATATGATGAGCCATTGTTTTCCCCTCTTTTTCAAACCGACGGCCAAACATAAGCAAAAGTTGACTGTTACATGATGGTGTTGTCTGTTTTGAATACTAATAAACTGAAATGTCTTAGGTGGAGAAAGTTCAGGCCCGGGAACCGGTGGTCCATCACGTGCGGGAAGTAACAAACTTAAGTTAAGAAAGCGCAAATTGTTCTCCAGCAGTGCCACAGGGGTCGATTTGGAGGACATACCTGTCGAAAGTGACTACAAAGGACCTCACGTCAAATTCCCAATGACCCTCCAAAACTTGCAAGAGTTAATTGATGGCTTCAAGCGGAAAAAGGTAAAAGCATCTCTCTTTATCAATGGTACTTCACTCTGTTGTCGGCATTGCCACACCTTCAACAGCACCACTCTTCTTTTCGACCTTCCTCGTAGACTCTTGGCATTCAATCACAAAACATAAGAGCACAAGAAGTCGCGTTTACGTGTCATCTGTAATTTGGTATCTCTTGGTCGCAGATTTTCTCTTAAGGTGCTGTAAAACTTCTATTGATCAATGTATACAAAAGTAATATAGCGAACAATTTTGCATTTAGCACTGATACACACACACACATGTGTATAGGAGACTAAAATAAGACTGACAGGGCACTCTACTACCAAGTTGACTATGCATGATATGAAGTATGGAGATCAGACGAAAATAAGAAAATGAATAGCTCGCCTTGATAGGATCTTTAGATGGCAGTTGCAGTTATACAGTTTATCCGCTTCAAAAAATGAAGGATAGCATGTTGGAAAGACGAGATGATTGGCGAGTGAGATTTTTGCTCCATTGAAATTATGCAGTGTGCGAATCATCCACGTGGAAAGTTACACTGTTATATGCTTCCTTTCTCCGCATGCTATTGTGGCTGAATTGTCCAGCTGCAACTACTGCTCCTGCTTTTATCGGAGCCTCCCATTTTCCGCTACAGTTGAAAAGGTGCCTGTGTACATACATGTGTATGTGTGTACGGGCTTTAACTGTAACATGTGGCAAAAGATCTATCTAGAGATCAGAAACGACAAAGACGTCAAGGAACTGAGTTGCCCTTCACCAAACTGTATGGTTAATAGAGGATGTCCGTCCACATACGTACTTGTATGCGCCATCCAGAGAAAGGAGAAGAAAAGTTCCAAGCAATTTTTTTTGTATCGATCTTACCTTAATTTGCTCAACTGGTTCCTCTCTGTGGCACGTAATCTCCTTATTTTCTTCTTTCCCTTTCTCTATACTGTCCGACTAGATCAATGATCCACTCTCGGCTATCTAATATTGTCCCTGAGGCCCTTGGAAGTCCGATTGTCACTGCAACAAGCTTATGGATTTGAAAATTTAATAATATGGGCATGCTAGTATCCTCTAGTCGTTACCATTGATGAATAGGATTACACAAGCTCGTGAAAAATTCATGCAAGCTCCAGAGCTAACTGGATATTGTACTTACGAGCGATAGATTTTGCACTGTGACGAGAAATACAATCATTTCACGTATCCAGTTGATATAAGGGACAAGAGCTACTTAAATCTTAAGCAAGCTATCAGCCGTAGTGCAGTTGGATTGAATGGCTACAAGAGTTAGTCGGGAATGAGGCCTCAGAAAAGTAGTATTTATCTTGCGTGAAGACTCAGATTCTCTAAGCTTATTGAAACTAGAAAGAAGATAGGGAGATTTTCTCGACTATCTTACGGCATTAAGCGTGCACAGTGCACAGCATTGAGAATAAGTAAGACGATAGTGCTGCGGCTTTACAGGCGAACATTGCCAATGTGAAAGATTTATGGCTTTATTAAATTTGTACAATGCTTATTTATTTCGATTGGGCTCTCAAAAATCACAATAGCCCTTTAATTACCCAGGACCACGATTAAAGTGTTATAAGATGAAAACTCAGTATTTTTAGGTTTAGGCAGACGCCACGAGAGCATATTTCGTCAATGGCTTGAGCCATTAAGTGGGAATAGGCACCCGCATACTCCCTTGTTATCAATTCTATATGATCCAGTGATGTAAGGACGATTTTAATGGGTTGCCGTGGAGAAAATACCAAATGACTGAATGAAGAAAGTTACTAAGGGGTCAAGGAAATGTTATTAGGCCTTACCTTTGATTCATGATCATGGCTGCCACAACAGGTGAGCCAGATAAAAATTTCTGTTGCCTTCATATCCTGATACATAGACCTTAAATTATGGCATATCTGCGTATGATGCTATGGACTGAATGAAAGGACGCCCGGATGTTCATGATGAGGATGAGGAGGGACAAAGGCACACATGTGTATACATTTACTATCACAACGGTTGATGTTACTTGACCGATCAACATGATAAGCTTTCTCGCTCTACCAGACACGTCCGACTCATAAAACGTCTGTAAATGTAACGACAAATTCTTATGGTCCACATCCTCTGTGTCCTCACTAGTGTGCACAGTTGGTCTGCTTTGCCAATGTTGTCGTTAACCTTACACGCGCAGCCCTCATAGACAAGCTTAATGTAATACGATGTCACGGAATAGCCAGGTTTATTATTATGATTATTTTGCTCATCCTCTCACTCTGCCATTACCTTGTAGCACGTTACCACTGTGCCATAGTGACGCAGCTGGTGTCACTGGATACTCTCCTGCGCTTGCAACCTTAATTTCATTCGTACAATCTAATGACCAGCAAAATCAATTCAAACGTGAGCACTAGCATGAACACGAAGGCAAAATATTTGATTATTTTAATGTTGGACCCTATTAAATCTGAGCTACATACAGGACAGTATGCTATTAGCTCAGTTTGACTCAACACTGATTTGTCAAATAAAGCTGAGAGTGGGGTCCAATAAACTGAGTTTCATTAGTCGAGTCCCAGATTCCTTAAGAATTTTCAAGAAAATTCAGAATTTTGAGCAGAACTTTCACGTCATAAGAAAACTCCTGACCTTGGACCGATGCCGGCAAAAGGAAATTACTAGAAATCCTCATTCGTATTTTCGTATAAATTTGGGGTTTGCCTTATTATAGAAGGCCAAGATATCATGTAGTTGATGGAAAATTCAGCTGCTTTACGAAATATGTACATAGGATGACTCAAGGCTCATGACGAAATTTTTAGCAGAACTCTCTGCGTTACGGTGAACACAATGTGCGTGAAATCGTAAGAGTGTCCAGTGAAAGTTATTAGAAATGGTACTAAGAAATAGCTTCTTGAGTTTACTTTTAGGAATAAGCACAAGAAAAACCGGAAGGACGAGAAAGGAGCTGTCATCAAAGCCCAATCTCTTTCGCCCGGTATAGCCCTATATCTTCCTCTTCCTGTGCCTCCCTCCTGGGTGCCGGCCAGCTAGAGTAGGAATGGCTGTGACAACGTGAAATGCTGGCGATAAGAAACCTTATGAATAGTAAAGCATTATTTCTCACTTTCTCTCCCGTTACTCTGTCTGGTGGATTTTAAGACGCGCGTCTCCAGTGCTCCAGCTCTTTATCATGCCCCTCTTGCATCGGAGGAATATAAACGTGACAGTTATGCTCCACTCACACCCTGCCCACTCTTTTTGCTTCTTGGATATGTTTTGCCAAAGAGGGCTGTAAAAAATACTCCTAGCAGGTTAAGGAGACAAAACGAAACTCGACTTTAACGCAGGGAAATGGCAGAGTGTATGTGCTGCGATGGCGTGTGTGTGTGTGAAGAATTGAGCGCCAGTAGGGATTCGCCGTGAGAATATTATCCCTGGACAAGTAGTAGGTAATGGAAGGCAGTGAGTTATGTTAGTGCGCCAATAACTCAAACGAGTTTGACACTATTTGCTCTCCGTTTCGTGACCTGTCTTTTTTGAGGGAACGGGTAGACGCATTAAAAATGCCATTAAAAATGCCATACATACTGTACTCACTGTCGTCTTTCGTCACCTGTGGACAAAGCTGTATGCGCAATTTCAGTCGAGTAAAAGTGTGAGTTAAACGTTAGGAAGGATCAAATTGCCATGTCGAGAGATGCTTACCACGGTGAATTCTGATTTCTCTTTAGATTCTCCATGTGAGATACGTTGCGGGGATTCTCCGTGTGGCAGCAGCAAATCTGAAGGCTCGACCAAATTTTAATCAACCCTCGACTGCGCTTTCCAAGCAAATCACAATCTGTGGAGACCTTCATGGCAAGCTTGATGATCTCCTTGTCATCTTGTACAAGGTAAGTTCTCCTTTCACTTATGCTCTTTCTTTCTCCGTCGTTGTCCTCTTCCTCTTGCATCTCTCATCAACGGTGGCCTTGCAGCTACGTGGAAGAGAAACAGACTTTCTTTCCTATTTATCAACACTGGCTCCCGCCTGTGTAGTTCATGCTGCGGACAGCGATAGCGGTTCTTACATTTCAGCTACATGAGGTATTTTCTGTGGTACTTTGAAATGTAATGATTTATGACAACGCACACTGAGCACACTACATCTGAAAAAAGTGAACATGAAGAAAATTTTGATGTGTCGCTTACATACGTCCGCACATGAGAACTCTGAAGGCAATTCAAGTTGGCTAAAGGAAGCCGAAAGGTAAATAAAACTTGTCATCGCCGCTGCCTTCCCTCCCACTCCGGGTGGAAATTTTCCTGAGCTCTTGTAGATTACGAGGCCTGTAGCATGTTGTGGCTCTTTAGGGTCGAGGAAAGTGATCCGTTTGATGTTTATTGCTGGTGAATGGAGAGTGAAAGGGAGTGGGGCAAGAATGTGGAATATTTGAATATACTGTATGCCGTGGATACCACTTTCACTCATATGAAGATGAGATAAAGTTGACGGGCGAGCTCGTTTGTGTATAAAAACTAATTAAACTGAAAGAAACTTGCCTTCCATTTCTTCCTCGTTCTTGCTTTATTCGAGGGATGATGAGAAAACTACAGGAGGTCTGTTAAATGATTGTAGGATGCCATGGGGTCGTAAATGATTATCAAAATAATTGTTCAACTACCACATCAGGCTCAGAACAGCATGAAAGGCTGGACGATTTTAGTGAGAAAAGCAGATGATGCATGTCGTCATGTGTGCACTATTCAGCCTGATACAATGAAACTGCGGAAAGTCATACTGAGAAAGAGCCGTTTTATGCATTGCTGCAAAAGCTCCAGGGAGAAATTTTCTTTCTTTCCCGTCCGCCATTACTTCTCGTACAAAGCTGCCGTGTATACAGGGTGTGACAACTTAAAGTACACACTTTGTTTCGTAAATAACTTCTAACAATTTAGAGCTACAGCAATTTTGAATGCCAATTCTGAAACTAGAATCTTGGAGTATTCTGGTGATATAACCCACAATAATATCGCTCAACAATTGGCTGAGATATTCAAGCTCAAAGAAAAAGTTCGACTTTAACATGGGGCTTATGGGGATGTGCTTTTTTAGGCCTGTATTAAAACTTTGGACGCCTAGCCTATATCCCCCAAAATACTGATTGTACAGACTTGTGGAGCGCACCAACCGAAAGCTGAGAGTTTAGAGACCTCCAAAATTTTGAAAAATAGGTTGCGGTTTTGAAATTTTAGGTTCCCTCTTGAGGTCACCTTTTAAATGCACAGATACATTCTCCAAACTCTCAGCTTTCGGCCGATGTGCTCCACAAGTGTGTATGATTAGTAGTTTGGGAGATATAAGCGTCCAAAGTTTTAAAACTGGTCTGAAAAAGCCCATCCCCATAAGCCCCAAGTTAAAATCGAACTTTTTTCTTTGGGCTCCAATATCTCAGCCAATTGTTGAGCAATTTTATTGTGGGTTATATCACCAAAACACCCTAAGATTCTAGTTTGAGCATTGGTATACAAAATTGCTGTAGCTCTAGAATGTCAGAAGTTGTTCACGAAACAAAGTGTATACCTTAAGTTGGCACACCCTGTATGTACTCCGCTCCTGTTCATGGTTAAACTGAATGAGGCACTCAAGACAAGCCTTTATTCCTCTCTTGAATTTTGGACTTTAATCTCATGACGACCCATATTTCCTCAAATTATTTCCTCTCCGACTCTTTCACTCAAGTCAATTTCGTGGTTCAGAAGTACACCAATCCTTTCATTAGTATTTTAAGTTTCCTTTTCCTCGTATCATTCTAACTGTGCCTGTGATCATCGCAGTGGTTGAGTAATCCTGTTGCTATTTGTTTATTCCAACGGTGACCTTTCCATCCCGCATGTTAGATGTAGACATAACGCGAAATGCTTCAGTAGCTTCAGGCATTGACTTCAATTCCGTTCTACTAATCACTAACTTGTAGTGTAAATAGTTCATTTGTGCTCCTCCCGCACTGACCTACGGGCTTGCCATCATGAATGTACATAGGATAAAAAGCTCATAGACATGCTGCTCGGATGAAATTAAATCGGAGCCTTTGTATAGAAGACTAAGGACGGATAGGTTGAGACAATGGATACTAATGAACTTTGCTTCACTTCCTTTTCCATTCCCAATGCAATCGCATAGGAGGGAAAAAATTCCAGAACTGCGTGGAATAAGAGAAAAAGAGCGTGCACTTCTCATCATTAATGGCTAAAGGCGAATACATGATATTAAATACCACTGTTGCCCTACGCCTCTTTCAATAAATACTGTGTTAATTTTAATCCATTTCGTACAAGTGTGGCCCCAATTTTACGCTTCAGCTATACTACAGTATACTGTATATACTACATAATAGTATGCTAAAGTTCTCCTACTACTCATGCTGTTTCCCGTTTACCGCTTGCTACTGTGGAGCAGACAGCATCGAAAGTAGTCTACCATAGTAGCTCCAACAACATTTCAGGCTCGGTGAAGAATTCTGTATTCACTGTCTAAATGACAGAGCTTCTGAGGCTGCTAGGGGCTTTATATGTATACTTTAGCAATAGCTCATACCTCCCCCAGTGGACGAGAATCATCAAAAAAATCTGCAAACTCCAATTTAGCAGCCCTCGTGATGTTTGCAATGTTTAAGAATCACCTTCCCCCTTTATCTCTTTTTGGCAGCCCCCCTCAACTTAACCCCCCTCCAACTAACCCCCCAAACTTACCCTCCCCCCCAACTTCCGATTTGATAGGCTTCATCCACCTTCGTTTCGATGCCAAGCTTCCTCAGTATCCATAGCTGAACACTCTGCGAGATTCTTCCCGATGTAGTTCTAGCTGCTGAATTACGATGTTTCTTCTCTTGTTCTTGCTTCTAGCTGGGCTAGTCTTTTGTAAATTTTCTCGAATCCTGACGGATGATATTTGACTTGCTTCTTTAATCCCTCCATCAGACAGTTTCTTCATCATAGCTGTTACTTTTGAGAGCATATTAAACTGAGTCACGACCATATTAGCCTGAGTTTCCGCAGTGTTTTTCAACCATAGGGACTGTTCCAAAGGAATTTCCGTATCTTTTGCTTTGCTTCGACTCAACGTCACTCATGATAAGCCCAACACACCGCCAAAACCTTTGGTTCCTTTGCCAAACAAATCAGGCGATGTGTCGGCAGAGTCCAGGTCCGTTCAAACTTCCCATTCCTTTTTTCCTTCAGGGTCCTTGTATTCACATGCCATTTAAGAAAAACTTTGAAACCAAGCGTTTTTCTAAAACGGCCAATTTTTATTTTTTTGGAGAATTTTCAGTTTCCTGGACTTCAGTTTTTTTAACTGTACTGTTTTAGGCAAAATTTCGAGGCCGGACGCACAAGCGGAAGATATTTTGAGGGAAAACGCGGAGGTTAAAACCATGGGCGTTTAGCTTTACATGTTCCCGCCAGCCTCCCTCTTGATGGGTAGTGAATAATAAGGCAATAGCTTGGAGGGAAGTAGGGTTGTTATAATAGCAATAATTGAAATGTAGACGAGATAGTCCAGCTTAGAGCTTATACCCATGTAGCGTATGACTCGGGATGAAGTAGCCGTAGTTCTTGTGAAAGATTTGGCACAACTCTTGCTCGTTACCTTCTCTTATGAAGCGGCTGTATGCACAAATCCTCAGATGTCGTATTTAGGTTGAAGAATTCTGAGGACATGTATTTTCTTAGTACCAAATCATACGTAGAAGATTGACGCGGTTCATCAGGCTTGGCTTGTGCTTTCGCATGTTGCATGACTAAGATCTACCTCCCGTTTCACTCATACTACACACCAGGGATGTGGCCCGTTAGCTCACAGGCAGCCGGTTCAGCTCGTGGAATTTTTTTCAAAAAATGGTTCGTCAATGCCCGGCCCAGTACTTTTTTTCGCAGAAATGGGCGACCGCAAATTTCTGAAGCCCGCCCGTAGGCATATTTTAATGTATAAATGTTTTGTTTACTGGAATCTTTCACTTAAGATAAAGATATTTTTAGTATTGAATAAGGTCTTTCACCAAAAATATGACAAATACATACACCAGCACTGCTAAATTACACAGTAAGAGCTGACCTGGCAGATCTTTTGTCTTAACACGAGCGCCTGGTGTCTATTCAGTTTCTTATGGGCGCTTGTGGCCTGCCCTTTCACTCTTGCGGGCGCCCCGCTACCCGCCCGTTTTCCAAATTTCTATGGGCTGCCCGAGCACGTGCCCGCGTACACGGGCCACATGCCTGCTACACATGTACTCTCGGTCAAACACCAACAAGTTATAATTTTCTTTACGGGAGCATGATACAGCCGCCATTGCTCCCACGACGTGCCTATGGGGTGCATGCGAGGATTTCAAATTATGGCAAGCAAAGAATCTTCTACGATTCCCATGACCCGCATTCCAGTGATAAAGCATCATTGGTTTCCTCTGTTATGAAATTTTTTGCGACAGGCCGCGATGTTGACTTATGTGTCAAACTTGCATGTGTGTAATGACGCGGTGAGCATGTGACAGTGTCAAGAATTCTGAAGGGGACGGTATAGCTGAATAGTTTCCCCAGTTCCAAAGATATATACTTCAAGTATTTACTGCTCGAGACCCGAGACTGGTGACGTCCTGGTATTCAGGTTTTAATTCTGACTGCTTACTGCTTCGGGTACACTAGTAAGGGATTCAAAGAGTGTGGTCTGCATGAAGTATGAAGTTTAGTATTCCAAGGAATTCGTTTTTGCAATGGCTGCCGATGAGCATAAAATGAATGCTGTCTGTGGTATTGTTTCATTTTTAATCTGAACGAGATGCTGATTAAGTGGAAGCTAGACTATCTGAGTACGAAGGTCGTGAAGGTGAGATGAGTTAACGATTAGCAATTGGAGCTGTCTTTGGGGAAAGTATTATTGGCTTCCCACCTAAACTATACACTATACTGATGATAGATGTAGCCATAGTGTGCTTACATACTTCATGAGAAAAACTGGGTGTACATACGCAGGAGAAGTTTGATTTCGTCTACCTTTGCCGTACTTTATCCGCAATTCGGCGATAATGAAGTCTCTGAGGTTGGCTCCATTGTTAGTCACCACACCGCATACGAGTGTGATTAAACTTCCTCCTCAAACACATAACGCAGCTCGAACGTTTGCACGAGCTGAGCCACTTAAAGTCTCATCCTGAAGAAACATAATTTGGGATTTACTACAGCCCCTGTAGATTACGTGGCTACTTTGAAAGCGTTATGGAGGAGCGTAATTCTAACAAGAACCTTGAAAATAACGTAGTAAACACTACGGAAGGTTTCATTGGGTGCACCAGAAGAACTGGGACGGATTAGTGGAAATGCTAATTATGAAAGAAGGCTAGTAACGTTGAGTCTTGAGTGGGTAAGCCTTGAAAAATGCCCCTTCATTCATGACTGATGAACAAGAGTTTGCGAAGGTAAACTTGCGTATCCTATACGAACTTGAGCAGCTATAAAAGTGTTGGAAGCTGAGAGAATTAACTTTTAAATAATGAATTCAACTGACTAAGGTTCGATATATCGTTAGTAGAGGCGAGGATTTCAATTTATCTGTGTGAGACTGAAAGCGATCCCATGGGTAACTTATAAAGGGTCATTTAGCCAGCTTCTAGTTTGCTCAAGTGCTCACCAAATTGAGGACCGAAATGAGAAACAAGTCCATAAGACTAGAGGAGTTTGCAAAGCATTCAGTAGATGTGAACCCCATAGACCTGCGGGATCTCGTTTATATGATGTATATATGTGAAGGGGGATGTTAGTGCATTAAATTTGTTCAATCTAACACACTTTAATGTTGACTTTTCCAGAATGGGCTTCCGTCACCTGAAAACCCATATATTTTCAACGGGGATTACGTAGACCGGGGCAAACGGAGCATTGAGATTCTCCTAATACTTCTCTCTTGCTTCGTTCTCAACCCGGACGCTGTCTATTTGAATAGAGGAAACCACGAGGACCACATAATGAACGTGAGGTAAGGGTTTGATTAGCTCCTGTTTCTTCTCACACTTTGCTCCTCATCCCACATTATTGCTTTTCCCAACCTTTGAATTCATCCTGTTCTTCCTCCTCAGCACTTTCTACGGAGAAACACGCTCCCTTTTCTATCTCGTGTAAGCTCCTACTGTACAGTACTTCTTTCGCTATGATCACTATGATTTCAATATGGCTTACTCCAATTTACAACGAACTAGAGGGAAGCAGTGGTAGTTTGCTTGTAGGAGGAAACCTTATGAAGCTCAACAGATTGGTAATCACTGTGAAGGTAAATGATTCTGAAATTTTCATGTATGTTTTACAGATATGGATTCATTCGAGAAGTCAGGTTAAAGTACAAGGTAAGCTTCTTAATATGCAAGTTCGTGGAGATGCGGAAGATACAGAGCTGGGTAGATAAGCTAACGTGCATTACTATTGCCCACAAAGATTGGAATGCGACTTGACCAATGGCGTCGTTTTACTATCTTGGATTCCTGGTTGACTTCCAATTCCGTATATTCACAGCTGTGAGCCAGTGCACGGCACCATTATTGGCACTTGTTGCATAGCATAGAATAGCAACTACGTGAACTGTTAGTGTGTCGGATATTCCAAACAAAAATGCGTCTTAATGTGCAGGAATGAAGCCTTGCCATTTTATATGAATCAGAATTACAGCTTGACTGATGATTATGCTGATTTACGCAACGTTTATGTCGGTCAGTTTGTAGCAGATCAATTTTTCGTGAAATCTTGAAAATTCAGCCAACAGCTCCATAAAACATGATGCGGGAACATGCGGCAAATAAATGCAAAACATTTCCCTTGTTGCCATCAAGATTCCTATGAATCAACACGTTTTTGCACTAACCAGTCGCCCTACTCGCAAACATGGTTAAAGCGGAAACTTTTTGCCTGTCTGCAGAAGAAAGTATTCGGGAAACAAAAGGAGTACCCAACTCCGTCCATTCACTAAATGCATGTTACCCGTATTTTCCATTCAGAAGACGGAAGATGAAAATATAACAAAAGAGGTCTGCTGTGTATGGGACAAATCCAATTTACGAATGCTGACTAAAGTGAGTCTATGCAAATTGACTTTATTGTTTCAATTCGGCTGATCTCCAGCAGCAATTCTCTCAGCCTTATAGTAACATTTTGAAATAATATTGATATTACAGGAGATTATCCAATGCCTCAGCGAATTCACATGAGTGCTATAACATTTCGTAGTCATGCCAGAAGGAATACAATTCTCTGGACAGAAACTAGGTCTAGTAACTTCCGCGAGCTGACAACACCATCCGATTTGGGGTTCTTGTATAAGCGAGTTAAAGTAGCAGCAACCTTGGCAATGTAGAAGTACAAAACAAGTTTGAGTGAAGAATCCGCTCACCAGAAGTTTATACTGGATGCAATAATTGTAAAAGAAAGTAAAATAACGTCGAAAACTTGAGATGAAACTACGTACTGCTGGAAGTGGAGATAACGAAAAATATACTTAATATATACTCTATTCATAATTCTATGTTATTCTTCCAACTGTAAGGAGGCAGCTGCATTGTCCTTGGGACTATCAGAAAAGGTACAACAGGAAAGCTGTTGCAATAAAAGCAAATGAAAGTATACAGAAACTTAAGTTCCCAATAGGCGTCTTTGTGTACGGAGTGCAATGGAAGTCACAAAATGCAGGGTCCTGCAAAATCTCGCCACATACACAAAGTACATACATTGGGTCTTATGTTTTCCCCTCATAATTGATGTTATGACGAATGACTGATGCAAAGCTTGTATAAGTGCACTCCCACCGATGATTAGCCATTACTTTCAAGAAGCAGTTTTTCCCGTTTCACTTGTGTAACGTACGGCCGGCCAGCTGCAACAAGAGCTCTTGCTCACCCTAGATCAACCTCGTTTTCACCAAAAATTTACAGCATAAATATGACTTTGCTCCATGCCGAGATCCTATGCGAGACCTAAGCATCAAAAACTCGCATTTTCCTTTCTTGCCGGAAATTGACTAGTAGAAAAAAACAAATTTTACACTCGATAGGCTACAAAAATGAATGCGTTTGAGATACAAAAAAGAAATGAAATAACCATACAGATACATTAAGCGATAAAACAAGATGCGGCGCATAGATCGATTCAGAAAGTTGCTCTGTGGCATCTCAATAACTTGTTCCTGTGTTTGATTGAGCTGCACTTTACTCATGCCAGCATGCTAGTAGAGCTCCATTGAGCTCTTTTATCCCAAACTTTTTCCTCACTCTGCCGTGCAAATACAGTAAAGCTTGTAGCTGGAGGCCTACCTCCCTGCGAATGCGAAAATACTTTTTTTTTACTACGAAAACAACAAGAAGCTTAATTTGCTTTTCTCTCTCCTCGTAATCTTCAGCGCCTATTTCAACTGTCTGGTGAGACTTAGGGTAAATAATAAAAGATGTGAGAATCCGTAGCTCCTATCGCGTGGTATGAATATATAAGGGCAACTCTGTTTCCTTCTGTGGTGGCATGTGATTAATGGAAGAAAGTTTACATGAATAAATGATGCTCAAAACGGGAGACAGGCGTGGTGGAAGGTCTTTAAGCGTTTTTCTTCTTCCATCTTATAAGCTGTCGTGATCACAGAAGTGGTCGTATATACTTTAGGCTGGGAGGAACAGGAAGTATTCTCCCAAGAGCACGACGAATGTTGGCAGAGAAATGGATATGTTCATGTTAGCAAAAGGATTTCAAGTCGTAATACCTTTCCAACATTCAAGAATGCTAGAATAGAGGAAGTGGTCATAATCAAGTACTTACTTTTGGAGAGACCCTGTAAGGTTTTACATTTGTGCAACTTTCTCTATGTTACAAAAGGGTGCATAAACTGAGTGTCTTACAGAAGTTACAACCTCTGATCATTCTCGTCGTTAGCATACTACATGCCACGTGGAAAACAAGCGAGTTTCTTCATCAATGTAAACGGAGGCATTGGATCAGTTAATTCTTCTTGCTCTGCACCCCGGCTATAACTTACGACTGTCATAGAAAGAACCACGTTGTATATGCAGGCTTGTTTGTTTAACATTAGTTTCTGAGAACCCACATTTGTCTTTTCACCATAATGCAGTTTTACGTATCATTGGGAACTTTCTGGCAACTGCCTCTTCCCCGAGAATTTCTTACATCAGGTGCGTTCGTTATCATCCTTCACTTATTCACAGAAATCGCCTTCATCTACATACTTCATTCATGGAAGTTTGAGAATACAAACGTTTTCATTCACGTATTTCCCCAGCTGACCCCGGCTCACGTGGGAGATGGCTCTGTTCCAGCTTCCGATCCATTCCCATAGCATTGCCCTTTAGTCTCTGAGAAGGTACATCCTCGACTTGTGCTGGATTTCCGTGGTGGCGTGTCTTTCACACCTCCAAAGTATCACATTCGTCATACAGTATTGAAAGAAGGGAATTTTGGCACTACCCGGCTCTAATAGAGGATTGTCACTCACCCGGGCAACAGGAGAAACAGAGTCATTACGGTATCCTCTTGTCATTTCACTGGGTACTCACACACATCTTTGTGGCAAGAGGAAATTTGACACCCTTGATTACGACAAGACGGTTCTGCTAAACTCTTCGTATTGCTCCCGTACATGGCAGGCATACATATGTTGTAGCGTGTGAAGACCCCTCTACACACTCTACAAAGTTTCGAAGGCACAGACTGCGCTAATGATTGTCGCTACAATGAAAAAGTTACGAGTACGAGAGACTGAGCTTTTCAAGCATTGGAAGAGAATGAGACACTTGGTTGTCGCTCTTGCATTTCTGAGCCAGTGTGGCAAAATACTCCTTGTCCTGATCATATCTATGAAGAAAAAGTTGCTGGGAAAACTGAAAAAATTAGAAACTGAAAAAGGAGAAGGTGGGGAGCAATAGTGACAGGAGAGGCAGGTGAAATTGACATTTATCGCATAGAAGTGACTGCAGTTTGAAACATTCAGAGTCAGCTAAATTTGTAGGGAAAAAAGAAACTTCACCACTTCGCCCTACTTTCCCAGATGTCAGTGAATTTGAACTCACGCTATTGTACCGCTGGGTGGGAATATTTGGATGAAAAGAGAGGTGAGATACTTCAGAGATGGAGGCCCAAGTAGATAAGAGTTTATGTGCGACCCCAATCTGAGTTAATCATTGTATGATGCATGAACATGGTACCTTTCGGGCGATCTGACACATGCCAACGCCAAAGATGTGATGACGGTAATCCTTGCATGAACACCTTGATGACGAATGCCGCCTTGAATCACTTCGTCTCATAGCCAATGCGATTTTTTCATCACCCTCTCACTACCATCAAAATAATCACGAAAAAAACGTTGTTACAATAGCGTGACGAGAGGAGTTATTTTGCGTTTAAAATTACTCAACTTCCAACTTCCTCCCGTAAAATCAAATGGTCGATTCACATGCTCAGTGTCCACAAGTGTGAGGGAACGTGTTTGTCGGTTCTTTGACTATCAGTACAGGCACGAAGAACGCTAATATTTTTTCCATAAACCAGTGATGATTTTCAGTGTGGTCAGAAAGCAGTTACAAAAATTATAGCCCTTTTTGAAGTGGAGGATACATTCGATTGTTTTAGTCTGTATGTGTACTCTATTTTAGGAGATGGGTAGTATAGGGTCCTTTCTCCAACATTCTTTATCATGTTAGAATTAAGTTAGAAAAGGGAAAGTTTATTGGGATTGGCAGGTAGGCCTTCATAATAAAAGATTCATGAAGAGATTTTTCACAGGAGGCTTCAATCTCAAAACTTGAGCAGAATCGCCACAAGTATATAATTACTCAAGACGGTAAATGTTCCAGAAAATCTTTAATTATTTCTCACGCTTTCAGCACAATTAATATATTATAGGCTTCGAGGTGTGTCTTTCTATCCTACTGTCATTTCACAATACATTTGAGAGGTCAAGGAAACATATTAGAAATGGATGAAAAAAAAGTTCTCCATATTTTACACATTAAAATATTTGAATATATGTAGCTTAAAAATGCTGTACTTCTCAGTCCATGACAACCTCGCTGTGTAAAATTACTCCTACATCAAAATTCGATTTGCTATCAGCTTCAAGCTGTAGACTGACTGAGACGCTAACAATAAGAGACCCTAAGCACAAAGGATTTAAGAAAAATAGGACTCTGCCCAATCATAATGCACTTTTATCTCCCGGTAGACGTGAAAATGGGATGTAAATGTAAATGGGAAGCTGTTCCAGGAACTTGAGAGAAGTTCGACTTCAAAGACATGTGATTTCATAGGGTGATCATTTAATTTATTTTTAAAGAACTCAAAATGCAAGTCATTTCCCGGCTTAATTTACTGGAAGCGACTGAACGAATTGAGCACAATGAACATGAGTGCTCACGAGAGCCAACGAACTCAGGGCAAGATCTCATATTATTATCGGTTTTCTTACAAGTTCTACAATGCAACGTAATTGGTTGGTTACAAGTTGGACAGGTGTGCTCAAAGCTGCAGTATTTAGCTACTAGGCAAGCACTGGCGAATGCACGTAAGCCTGACAAGAGGTGATTAACACGTTGGTATGAAATACAGTGCTGGAGATGAGTCAGGTCAGGATAATCTATTAATTTTTAGAAGTCAGAGGCCCATGAAAAGTTGAATTTTCAAAGCATGCTTCAAAACATTTTTAGAAATTAAGACCGCTGGCGATGTCGGTGACCAAGTTTTCTTGCCGCAATCGCGCTAATCGGATTGTGCGGAAGGTATATAGTGATAATGCTGGAGACAGTAATACAAAGAAAGCAATGCGGAGGAGATGAGGTCCAGTTCCACCACCGTAGCCACCTGAATGCTGCGATTATAGGAATGGTGAGGGAAAGAATGAAACGTCCCGTGGAACTCTGCTCGCTGATAATGTGATTAATCTTGTTTCTTTCAGAGTTGCTTTCCTGCTCAAGAAATCTCTGCTATTTTATAACGACTTTGCTCATAAAAGAGCCCTTCCATTTATTTATACCCAGAATTATTTTGGTCAGACCGCCTCGCTCATAAACATGTTCCCTTTGTAGCAGCAAGCAGTGAGAACATCGTACAAGCAAGGAAATGTAATTTGGTTGATTGAAAAGAATCGTCTGATAGATGCTTCTCCATCCATTTCGAAATCAGACGTTTGGCATTAAAAAAGATAATCTTCACGCTATTGAGCTAATGTAGATGCCATCGAGGGCACAATGGCGTGCTTATCTGTAGTTGATGGAGAAACTCCCAAGCCTTTCACCAACATATTGTGCACTAATGTGGGTAACTTAGTTTACATGTTAAAAGCTTTTATATTCACAATCTCATTTTCAAGGTAGTCTGAAAAACAGTGTGAAGAAAGAAGTCTTGTATAGAGAACAAAGAGGGTTCTAGGTAAAAATTATGTGCTCCAACATCTGATTAAGAATTTACGAAACTGTATTTGTGGGCAATTACTACGGAGAGCTTGGTGAGAATTATAGAACAAGAGGGATTTCGTATCCCATGAGTTCCCTCCTATCCTCCCCCCTCCAATTTTCTTCAAGGTTTTTCAACCGCAATGAATAGATCCTGGCCTCTACTCCTTGGTTTTCAAATCCCCTGTCGCTCTGCTCAAACGGCTCCAGTTATCTTCAAACATCTAGCTGCTGATGAGTACGTCAGTGATAATAATTTATCCTACCCATCATCTCCTCTCAAGCTGTAGATGAGCCTCTCTCCCGTGAGCTCTTTAGCTAGATTTCACTTCGCCAATTTTACTGAACTCTCTACTGCTCTTCCTGCCTGTCCCCACTTTGTTTAAAATACCAGCCACGTTTACTTTTTTATGTATGTACGTAAAATGTGACTTTGAAAGAATGGCAAACTGTTATTGTGAGAGAGAGTAATACTCCCAGCTCTGATCTTTGCGATGCTTCAGCCGAAGAGCTCTATAAACTTACACCCTGAATCTTTCTTCTAGGTATTTGCTGGGCAAATACTTCACTTGGTGGACCAAGGTAAGATTTCTTCTGCTTCTTCTTGTGAACTTGTAGGAATTGGCTCAAATCGCATATTTTCTTTTGCAGTGTACCGCAGTTTACCCCTAGGGTCAATAATAGATGGCCGGGTTCTCATAGTACATGGAGGAATATCCGAACAAACCGACCTCAGGTTACTGGAACAAGTGGATCGCTCCAAGGTACTTGAATCCGGATTAGTTCTATCGCTCAAAGTACCTGCAGTGGCTAAGCAACGGGAAAGGTAGTATGGTGGAAACGTGCTGAAAACAGAGATCTGGATGGCTGATATGTCTGCGGTCAAGATGGAATATGAGGGAAATTTGTGAGTGATTGGAGCCGATAGGATTATTTCCCTTCACGTTCCCCTAACAACTGTTCGAGTACCAATTTGGTATGGCTTTATGTTTACCGTAGACGAGGCTTGTCGCAACAAAATTGGGCTAATCAGTTGTCCATACCGAAAGTAGTTTTACGACGTGTCTTGATTGCGGGCGACATAATTGCTAGCCCCATGAAATACCAGTATATGTGTGAACAACTACTAGCTTCCAGCGAGTCGGCAAGTGTTCCCACTTGAAAGATACAATCGGGCAATCAACAATGTGCAGATTCCTTACATTTATTGGCTTTGTGAGGGAAATTGCATCCATGGGTAGTGCGTTTAAGGCTCAGCCGTTATAAATGTGAACCCCGTGGAGTGGAGATAAAGGCTGTAGGTGACCAAACCGTCATAGGAGTGAAGGCAGGAGCAGAATTAATCAGATTTTGTTGTCGTTGTGGCGTGTGGTGGTGAACGATAACCACTGTTACGTCTCGCCCTCTCTTTCTCTGAGCGTCACATCCAACTCACACCGGTGAGAGCGCGACGAGACAAATTGAATCATTGAGTGTTTTTGTTTGGGTGGGCCTGGCGCGACACAAGTAGCGGAGCGTGAGAAGATGTTTGTTCGTTATTCGCCTTAAGCATATACATATCCTGTGAGATAAATGGTGTGGTAGAGAGAGAGAGAGAGAGAGAGAGAGAGAGAGAGAGAGAGAGAGAGAGAGAGAGAGAGAGGGGGAGAGAGGCAACACGATCTTTGCCCAGTCAAGCTTGCACAAGTTGTACTATTCAAAAGTACATGACAAGACAAGCAAGAGAATTGAAGCCTTTCATTTGGGCCTGTTTGATGGATATGAATGGAAAGTCGCCTTATCGTAGTAGTCCCGAGTGTCTCATTGACCCCTCTTGAAGTAATCGACTCAATGCTAGTTGCAAACTTGCACAGAGTCTTCACATTAAAATTAATTAATTTTCTTCATCTGCTGCCGCTGCGGGTCGGAGAATATACAATTGGCCCCTGGCTAGGGGATCAACCGCTCTGTGCTATCAGAATAATACGTCGCCAGGTCCACCGACGTGCCTCTCCTGCAGGAAAAGAGCGGAACAGTTGAATGAAAATTCTTCTCTTGACTTTCTCTCTCTATATATATATTCTCATGATTTTCAAAGAGAGAGAAGGCGGAAGGACCCAAAGGACAATGCTTTAGTACTTCCCTCAAGTCCAAACTTGGAACATGACAGGGTGAAAAGATCACAGGGTCTTGTAATCGTGCAAAGACAGTGAAAGTCTGCGTTCAATAAAGGCGTCCCAAGGATGAAACAAATGGAACGTGAGATTGGGCCAAGCCATGCGGTTTGCTCCTGGATAAAGTAGCTTTATTCCGGTGGTAATTATTCCCAAGCGGAAGATAAAATGTTCTCATAACTGGTCATGTACGGATAGTTGCCGTGGGAAGGGGAAACTTGGCGTTCATTACAACGTCTGCTAGTCCTTTGGCCTACACTTACCCGCCCATCAAACCCACCCACATTTGCCCTACTATGCGGACTCTTCTTTGACATCATGTACATCCCAAGTCATTTCGCATGTTACAACTGTCGCCGAATTATTTTGATGCAGTTTGAGTAATTATTAGAGAGAGTAGGATTAGGTGATGTCATCCAAAAATAGTATTTTATCGCCTCAATGAGTTTATCTTCATGCTTGTCTGCTTCCTTACGGCTTCATATAAAAAGCAAGCAGAGAAGACGGAACTCCTGAGCAGCATTAGAATCCTTGGGGAAATAGGCTTTTGCAATATCTTTGCCTCTGACTTGTGCCCAGGCCGGATGAGAATCCCATGGGGGAACCATGATAATTAGGACGTCGTTATGGTAGGTAGGGTAACAGTCATTAGCCTTGTAATTTTGTTTCAATGATGACATACAGCAGGTCCTGCTTCCTAAATTTTCCGAGTAAACATTAATCCTTCCAGGATGTGCCATGAAATTTTAAGTAATTGCACACAATGATGCATTACACACAAATGCTTGTTGTCAAACTACTAGCGTAAACAAAAAAATAATCATCAACAATGCAACCATAGGGTGGTTTAGTCTTTATTTGCTCTCAGCGTATTTTCGCTAATGGCTAACCCGCATGAGAGCCATCTAAAAGTGATTAATAGCCATTAGCATAAAATATATACAAGCCTTTTATAGACCTTGTATATTGATCAGTCTACCCTCGCTGGTTACAGATTGGTTAAAAAATAAAGGTCGGTCACTCTCGCGTGGATTTCCAATTATCTTGTGAGACCGAAAGTTGCCTTTCGATAATATTTTTAGTTGATATAGCTAAAATAGCGTCGAAATTTCGATGTAATTTTTAAAAGAATATCGTTTGTTGTTACAGTACATCTCAATACTCCGGCCACCCGTTGTGGAAACGCTGGACGAGGACGGAAAGGTGACACAGCTGGGGGACTTGTATTCCAGTAATAGCTGCAATGAATGGAGACAGGTACTTGAAACGGTCAATGCGCTTTCTCCGCATTCTCGTATGGCCGTTTTTAATCCTTATTAGACATGCAAAAGTCACATTTTCCAGAGAAATGATGGTATACGTGATGAAAAAATTAGTTCTGTGACCAACTTTTTCCACCTCTAAACAGCGCCTTAGTTTTGCCAGTAAAGGTTAATGATGGCACATTAATGTGCGCTGGCCTGATACAATGGACGATGAGCGTGTAATTTTTAGAGAAAGTCCTTTGGTGAAGGCTGAGGTACACACCTTTAGCAAAGGGCATCTATTGAACAAGGAGCTATCAGTCCGTTACGATTGATAGCACACATATGTTGAGCTAATGAACACTAATTGTAGGGGAATGCATTTTCCTTGTTTCCCTCTAATCTGCCCGATAGGAAATTCGTGTCCCAAAGGAAATTGGTATCCATCGCTGTTTATCAGAATTAGTCATGTGCTAACCCGAGGACACACACTCGGGTGAACGGTGCTGTACATGTACAGAGGCTAGGTCGTCGTGTTGAATGGAATTAGGAATACAGGGCTCAACTGAAGCATGAGTCTTCTTCCACCTCCCACTTTCCATGTTCTTATCAGTTATATGAGCTTTGAGGGAAAATATGGGAGAATGGAGGTAGAAAAGTGAAATCTTTTAGGAATTTTCAAACTGGAATCAGTGGAATTTTATAACGACAAAACTTGATCCGACTTTAGTTGCCAGTGACCCGGAAAGACTTAGGCGGGCTCCTGCTGCTATCATTAGACCGTTGAAGAGAGTTTGGTGTAAAGTGTAAAAGCAGATGATACTGCGTGTATGTTTTCTGGAGGATCCGTCATCCACATACTATGGGCTGCCTTTCCAGATAAGATTGATAGCAGCATCCTTGAGTGCACCTGCAAGAATTAAACTTTTCCCCGTATGCTAAGTCGTTGGAGTTAAGTTTGATCTCTGCCCCCCTGATCTGTGGTAAAAGTATCTTCTATCAGTCAAGGTATTACTTGAAAGGCTCACGACCTACTCAGAACTTGGTTCATCGTCCTCTTCTTTTTCTGTATAACTTTCTGTAAATGAATGGCACATTCCTGAAGCAAGGAGCTTCTTGGTTTATTTATCTCGTGGAACAGAGGCTTCCCAATGATGTGGGCAGAGCCTCCTCTATTTGTTCCCATGTTTGTTAGGGCAAGCGTCAGAGAGTGTAAGTTTCCGTGTGCCTTATTTTCTCTAGTTTTCTTGGCAGTGGAGACAGTGACTAATGCACCCTCCTCTACTCCTTTTACTATCCTTTTTATTACAGATGGATGAAGACCATAGGAGTGGTTATGTAGTGTAGGGCGAGTAGAAATTGGTTTGTGAAAGAATTGGGAGAGAGGAACAGTAGGAAGTGGAAGCGGTGAAATAACCCACAATGATCTCAGAATTGAGATGAATGTTTCTGTGTAGTAATGAGCTGTTGGTTTCACATGGCTAAATTACATTGGTGATAAATCTGAGATGAAGCTTCTGACAACTGTTCGTGTTTCTATTGTAATGATTCCCTCTGTGTGTAATATACGAACCCATGTCAGACTTCACCTGCCTGACGTGGAACTAGACTTCTCTGTAGAAAGGCACATGCGTTCACTTGAGTTTGTCAGAGGACGTTTTTGTCAGGGCGAGGAGAGAGCGTAGTTGACGTTATTTCCACTTAGATTTTGAATGCGACAGCGTGAAAAGTAAAGGGAATTCTGTTGTTTAATCAGATTATTAAATTCCCCTGCATCCTATTAGTCTGTCTGTGCGTACAACAATAATGACTCGTGACCTTAATGCTGCTCGATTCCTCCCTTACTTTTTCTCTTGCAAAGACATTAGAGTCAGGCGTGCCGTAGAGAAGTAGCTGTACTCATAAGGTCCTCCTACAGTGACCTTTTAGGTGTCGTTTATGCGGGGAGTGCCGCTATACATGTATATTGGATATCTCATCTTTTAATTCACTCTCGTTTCCATCATTTGAGTTAATTCGATATGATGGGATGACTGTTTTCATTAGGTCTCACCCATGTAATTCTAATGACCACCTCAGGTTACTGCTCCTGGAACTATTAATGATATCGTGCCATGTTGGTTGTTGTGCCAGGTTCTAGATATTTTATGGAGTGACCCACAGAATGGAAATGGATGCTCTCCGAATACTTTCCGAGGCGGTGGCTCCTATTTTGGGATGGACGTAACGGAGAAAGTACTGGAACGGCATGGTCTTCAGCTTCTCATCAGATCGCATGAGTGCAAACCGGACGGTTATGAATTTACGCACAACAACAAGGTAAAATCGCTCGCTGCAGGAGGGATAGAAAAGATTGGCTAGCCAGTGGTGTGTGCAGTTCGTATGTGAGAGAGATTACTAGTTATTATGATGCTACCAGATGAATAAATGATATACTAATAGTGGTAGTTCTAGTGGCATAAGCAAAAGCCATTAATTTTATGAGCGAACGGGCATGTTCGTGTGTATGCAGGAATAGGACGTGTCATTTAAACGGTACGGGGATTATTCCTCTCACTCCATGCAAGTTTCTTCACACCCTGAGTCGACTGTAGAAACCAATGGCATTGGAAAATATGTTCGTATGAAGGAAAATAATCTGTCAAGTAATCGTTTCCCCTCTGTGGACATCCAGAGGTGGCTTAAGTTTAAGGAGAGCAATGTTATTCCAGGGCGCGTCATAATATTCCTCCATTACTTTCCCTGGTGTAACCGTCCCCTCCTCTTGGCTACCCCTTTGCAGTATAGTTGCTCTCCTTTCATGACTCTTGCTTTCTAGATATGACTGGCATTGATTGTCATACGAGTTTATTCTTCTGGCAGCAGGAAAATGCGCAACCTGTTCCTGCTTCTAATACCTCGTTTTTCATAGCCTATTCCTTCTGTAATACCTTTTAAGCATTCCATGAACTTTATTTCCTTTCTTTCCCTCTCCGTTGTTTTCTTGCCTCCTAAAAATCCCGATTTATCTTTCTAAGTAACTCACAGGCAAACCATACAATGGAATAGGAAGCGGGAAGGAAGTTTAAACAACATTATACTACGGCGAACTAACATGAGTGCCTGCCAAGGAAGACGTCTCTCTAGAGAATATGTCATGAGTATCGGAATGAAAGAAAAAAATCTCATAATGTTTGCAGACTGAAAAAAATTGGCGATATTTTTATCATTCTTTCCCCAGTGTCTGACTGTCTTTTCCGCTTCAAATTACTACGAGGAAGGATCGAATAAGGGAGCCTATGTGAAACTGATTGGAGGACCCTCAGTGCCATTGGAGCCGTATTTTGTTCAGTTTAATGCAGCGTCTCCGAAGCTTCGCAATATGACGATACGTCAACGCGTTGGGCTTGTGGAGGCATCTGCTCTGAGGGAACTTCGAACAAAAATCCAAGAGCGACAAGAATCGCTCCTAAATCACTTTAGAGAATTGGATAAGGAATCCCGAGGTAAGCATGAGGCGAGGATCCAATCTTCTGCCGGTGTCCTCCCGCTGTCCCGTCCCACAATTCTCACTGAGCGACATGGTACAACGAAGGAAAGTTCGCAGCAACTTGGATGAAGGAATGTGTCAACAAGTGTTCCCTATTTCTCTGCGCATAAGAATAGTTTTAGTAACCGAGGTAGGAAGGGCGGAAGAAAGAACGCAAGATTAAACTTGCTCTTTCTCAACGACACACGGGAAATGCAACAGAGTCTTTTGAAATTGTTAGCAGTCTGCTTGATAGCAGTTCACGTACTACAGATAGTCCCGCTTGAATTGAGCAATAAATTTTGATAAATGTAACAAAACAACCCATAAAGCTGACTAACACTAACACTAGTTTGGCTCGAGACATTGAAGGGGAAATATGGGGCCCCAGTGGGAGTCATGGTAGCCAAAATGACAGTCAAGGAGTAGCATTAACTTCACACTATCTATCATTGTCTGTCAGGTTATACTTATTCTACGTACAGAAAACAGAAGTAGAGAGAAAGGCTTCTCAGTTCGTATGCATCTGATATGCTTATTCCTCCTGGCCAAAACTTGGCTCTTTCATTGAAAGATATATTGACAATGTGATCATTGTAATTTTTCAATGGGATCCCTCCCAACAAGATTCTTGTGTTTAGATATCTATGGAGAGTCTATATCATGATTACGTGACACTATTATCCTTAATGCTCAACTTCCCAATTCACAGGATGCGTCAATACGAATATGATGGTGGTAGAAATCGACCAAATGTGCTGAGGAGCGTGAGACTTTCATGCTCAATAAGCTAATGTCCCATATGCACATCATTAGTTACGATTGACTGGTTTTGTTACCAAGAGTTCCCCCATGTGATGGAATCAAGTCTTCACTGATTTGAAATCCAGTCGGCTCACATGCTCAAATTACCCACTGATCCAATCAAAGTTTCGAATATGAATTCAAAATTTCCTGTGACATTTCCTCCCTCAGGTCTGGTATCTGTTAATGAATGGTGTGCTATCCTGGAGGATTGCACAGAGTTGAAGCTGCCATGGCGGCTATTGAGACCGAAGCTTGCGGAGGAGGATTTGATCTGCAAGGGGATGGTCAAGTATCAAACGACTTTCCAAGAAGACACTTCAGCGAAGGAAGTTGAGGTAATTCCCTTTGAATAATGCGTATGAATTATAAATAATTCTTACACAGTCAATCCTATAATACTGATTTTATTGTAGGGGGATGTCACTGTCGCTGAAGTTCTTTACCGCAACAAGTCCAGCCTGGAGTCTATTTTCCGAATTCTCGATAAAGATAATTCAGGTGAGTACTTTCTTCTCAAAATAACGGCGAATTTTCTGTTGGTTTTGGGCTCAGTAGGCGAGTTATTCCCATTCCGGTGCTTTCTTTCACGGTGACTTTAGAGAGGTGAAAGGAAGCCAGTGTTCATGTAATAATCTGAAGAATTAAAAGAGAAGGAGCGATGCATTCAAGTTTACAAATTCTTGTCTCCTTTAAGCTCCGCTCTTTCGTCCAAACATGTATGATTTTAATACTGTGCTTATCTTATTTTCCGATCTGTCTAAAGCAACTATGCTGATTAGATGTGAAAGCACCTCAAGAGTTTAACATGTATGTTATTGTAGCTTGCTCCAGTGAACGATAGTTCAAAGGACTGTTAAGACTATGGATCAAAGCTCATTTTCGACTCTTTTGAAGCAAAGTGTGCCACTACTTTCTATGAGATTAAAGTGAAATTTCTATATGAAGTCTCAAGAAAGTAGTGCCATCCCCTCAATGTTTTCTCTGCATCATTGAGACTTAAAGAGTCAGTGTGCTAGCATTCATAAACGCGTCGAATCGCGATTGATTGTACGCCTCCAGTGCTGAAAAAATATATTCGTTCTCACAGGGTACATATCCATGGACGAGTTTTCGCAAGCCTGTGAGCTGTTGGGGGAATGGCAGATAGAAATACCACGCGATCAAATGATTGAGATGGCCCGAAGCATGGACATGAACAAAGACGGGAAGATTGACCTGAATGAATTTCTGGAGACATTCCGTATTGTTAGTCAAGAGCAGCCTCTAGATTCGGAGGAATTCGAGGAAGATTGAAGCAAGGGAGGAAGATGGATTTTTTTTTTACTTTATTTGTGGTGCTGGATTCCGCTGGCCATACATTGTAACTAATTCTAGTCGCTACGTGCTGAAAAACAGATGCTAAGGAGTGAAGATTGTGATTAAGATTATTATTGTAAATAGTTTAGATGTGTACACAGCGGTACTGTGAGACATCATGTGGAGAAAATACAATGCGATATAATTAGTAATAACACAGCACATCAAACTCCCATGTAGGCTTTATGAGATATCATTAAGGTTCACGTTTAACCCTTTGTTTGTGATTACAAGTTTATCTTTGTTATTGCTGTAGTAACTCATATTATTCAGCGGCTGCTACGTGCACTCTGACCTACTATTACAACACAACAAATGTGGCAATCATCATATTGAAGAACCAATCGTCTGACTTGTAAGCATGCTCTCATCATCGTCAGTACTAATTCCGACGGTCAACTCTCAGGGCTTCAAAATAGAAAGGCTTATAGTAATTAGTTGCATTTAGGAATTTTAATGTAGTCACTTTTGTGTAAAAGTCCTATCTGTAAATTTGACTTTCTTTCCATGTTAGCATTCTGAAATTAATTGTAATAGTTACGGCAGCAGTTGCCCTTTGAACTACGTTAACGCCGGGGCCACCTTTTACCTAGGACTAGGAGCAACTGAATCCAAGGGCCACATTTGATCTTTGATGAAGGCAACTTCTTAACATGTAGCATTCGTCACTACTTGAGATTCCACAGGTCATCCGGATTCACTCCGTATTCAAATTCACTGTTGAATACTTTCGCTTAGCAAGCATGAAGACAAATTATTTAGCTGTATTATAAATATTTATATATATATATATAACATATATACACATATATACGTGTATAATCTGCACCACATTTATTCCAGCCATTCCCAATGTTTTAGTCATGATTAACACACATTCCTATTGAATGTTTCAATTTCCATAGAATGTAAATAGAAATGCGAAAACATTAGTAGTTCCGTAGGTATCTCTGGCCTTACGGTATTTCAATAGGGTTGATTTCGTATTTGTAAGCAACTTTCGCATGTCCTTCATTACGATATTTCCTGTTCACTGTCCACATAGTTATATGTGGAGAGAACTTTAGCAAGTTTTGCAGAGAAAACATACATGTAACGGCAGGTTTGACTCAATTTGCGGCCAAAAGACACCTACTGCGATAAAGTAAGATAGAAAATTGAGATTGTTTGTTACTTTAGTGACATTAGCGGGTTTGAGTGATTCAGATGAAAATTTGTCAATTGACTGACACGTTCTCCTTCAGTTTTCTCGCGATGCCATTTATTCAAACAGTAATTTCCTACAACGATCATTCAATCAACTTTCACTCACAGCAGTTCACATAAGAAGAACTGCTTTTCCTATTTATTTAATAATCTTGTGAGACTATTTATCTACAATGAGTCTTTTATGTATATATACTCTCCTCACTTCATCAATTTACTTGATCTGTACGTATAGCTGTGCTACTACATTCACCAAAAATGATAGACACTCCAACACTTGTAAGCAATATTTTGTGTCCTCTCAAATACTATATTGTACTTAATGTGACTTAATTATAGTTATAGGTAAGCGTGCGGAGATTACACAACACGCAATGCACACACACATATGTGGAATGCGTCATATGTTCTGTACGAGGACGTGACTTGCTGGGGACTAAGTAATATGAAACTGATGAATGGTGATGTTATGTACGTAACTTTGTTATTTACTAATATGGGAAAATGTTTACAAACCTTACTTATTCAATTGCCTATAAATCGTTGTGGTGACTGTTTTCATGTTGTCCAAGGGAAATTTATTGTTGGGTCGTTGAAAATAATTGGATCCACACCATCAATGTCATTGATGATAATGCGACGTTCGTCATCAGCACGTTGTCTTTTCGTTTCTTACTTTCGTCTCGAAAAACGTAGAAACAAATACACATCATGGAACTTTCACCATTTCATGTGCTTTACTCATACATGTACATACTCAACGTACCGCCATCTTTACAGTTTTACCATTCAAAGGTTTCCACGACTTGTAATAAATCCACACCTTGATACTAACGTTGTTACGTAAATACAGCCAGCTGCTTCAGCATTGTTTCACGAAGCATCAAAACTCAACAAGGAACTACCTGAAGCCTTACATGAAAATAGACCAAAGCTTCTGTAATGTGAGAAGTCAATAAGAACTTTCTTGACCATTTCTTGACTTTTTTTCTTGACCAGGACAGTTTATTGCACGTGTAAATGAAATTGAATGAGTAAAATTGAAGGGTGATTTTCATTTGGGCTCACACTTTGGGGTGAGCTAACCGCCACACAGGGTACCTTGGCATGTTATAATGCTTTCCATTTGAAAGATGCCCAGATTTTCCGTAACTATCTACTAAGACATATACAAAAACCTGTTCATCTGGAATCACGCCGAAACGATTTCAGGAATGATCAAGATAGACTCATGTTCGTTCCTCTCAAATAAGGTGAATAAGAGATCAGTAACAGAAAAATTACTCAGCACGAGAATAAATGCTTTAGATAACACGGTTCTAAGTAAATTAACTCATCAAGTCTCACTATGTCAGTTAAGAGTCACACAAATATAATGAATGGTTATCTAAAAATGTCGAGTTGGAGAGTTTGACAATTTTATCTACTTTAAGAAATCATCGATATCCTTCTGAGAAAGTTTTGCTGTACTCGAGTGCAAACTTTTCGCCGAGTTCATTCCATCAAATCCTCCCATGATGGGCTGCAGCTGTGACCCTGTACTAGGAAATCGGCTCATCAATGACGGCCCTATAGACATCATTTGGGACGGGTGACTAGGGAACTGGTACGGTGCAGCAGTTGCGGATTGCATGGCGTTTGGAATTGAGACTGAAGACGGCAGTCTGGGGAGGGGCGTAATGCCAGTAAAATTGTTCGAGTTGTTCGCCATTAGCGGTATGTTATTCATAGGAGGGCGCGGCTGTTGGATCGTCTCATCCATGGAAAATGACTTGTGCATTTGATGCAAATTCGAGTCTATTAGCGTGCTTGTCAGATCTCTCGTTGTCACCTTCGATTGAGCTGGCTCTGGAATCTTTTTTGCTTGCAATGGCGGCAGCGGTGAGGAGTTTCTGAAAGTACAATAATAGTAATCATATGTAACGGCAAAAATAATTTCAAAATGAAATGAACATACACTGGTGGAGATTTCATGCTTCCATTCAGAGTCTTGCCAACATCTGCTGTCGTGCTACCCATGTTCAGCGAACCCGTTCCGAAAATAGCATCAAAACTGTCACTATGCACCATGTCACCAGGTGGTGGCAACTCGGCTGCCCTATTTTAAAAATGAATGCATCAGTTAGAATTCTGTTGACACACTGCCTAGGGACTGTTCAGATAATAAATACTCACATCCGTTCCTTCGAGATAGCATTGACTTGTTCTAACTTGGCCCTGTGCTCTGTTTCCACACAGGCAATCAGCTCATGAATAAAACTCATTACAGTAGAATACTGCGATAGTGTAAGACCACTTTCAATACTTAAAGGAAATAGAAAAGGAAGAATCTTCGTAGCGATTACTTCTTTGGTTACGCCTAACTTTTTGTGGGAGACAGCCAGCTTGCAAATACCTGTAAACAGAACCTCTTCCTTAGAGCTTAAGATTCTATCAATGCGCAAGAATGAAACTGGGAACTCACCAATAATCCCCATGATTACTGCGGACTCTCTCGTCGGAATTTCCATCAGAAATGGTAGTACGAAATCCATAACCAACCACTTGTCGAAGTGCTCCAAGATTTTTCCGATACAAACAAGGCAATTCACTCGAACCTGTAAGCCGTTAAGTTTTATTCAAATTTATACGTTCTTATTATCGTTCTTCTATGGTTATGAGCTTACTGATAAGCTTTGCGTGCTAATGCACAACTTCCGTATCCGGGGGAATAGAGCGTTCTTCATAGCAGTGTAGTCAACAAGGGAAGCAAAACTTGGAATGATTGACAAGCACAATTCTTGGACTTGCGTGGAACTTGACTCTAATGATCTATATAACATAGGAAGAACGTCTGTTTTCGTAACGTCTGCAGGTGTTTTCTGAAGAAGCAGTTCCATATATTTCATAAATATAAGTAGGATCTAAACAATTTCATACACACAGAACTCTTGTAGTAAATAATTTCAAGTGGAACAAAATAATTACATTAATTATTATCATCTACTTTTTACCTGAACAGGCTCTGTTAGCTTCATCACGGGTCGAATATATGGTAATATATGCTGAACGTACTCTTCATCTGAGGCAGATTCAGCAATTTTCAATACGTTAGGCAACACAAACGGGACCATCATGGGATTGACGAACTCCTGAGACAAATAAGGCACTACCCTGCAAATACAATTTCAGTGTGAGACAATGGTAGTCAATATGGCTGAATTTGACTCTCATGAGCATATTATCTCGAATACCTGTGTACACGAACTCTCTGAGGCAATTTTGGCAAAATCTCATGTAGTCCTTTGTAGAATTTACTCTTCTGAAGATTGTCCCATTGAAACATTGAATCTAAATACTCCAAAGTCTTGACACCCTCATCATGAAGAAACTCCAACTGAAAACAATCATACTTAGTCCCCTCATGTGCAAACAAAGATATTAATGCCCATTACATACTTGTCGAAAGCGGTGAACATCTGGTCTATTACTTGGAGTCATGTCCAGCATATTCCTCAAAGTTGTACGGAATTCAGGGGGAACGAAAGATAGTTTGGCATCACTTAGAGATCGAATCTGAAAATATTTCTAAAATTAGCAACATTCTGAATAAAACGATCCTGATCTGCAGCTTACTTACAGCTGAAAAGTTCTGTCGGTACGATTGCCAGTTACCACAATTAATCGAAAGTGGTTTTCCTTCGTTGTATACACTATACGCTAACATACCAAGAGAGAAAATATCACTTGCTGGCGAGCATGTCAAATTAGAGTACTCAGGGGCTAAGAAATCTAAATGCGGTTGCGATGTCGGATGTAAATCTTGATCATATTCTTTACAAGACCATTTTGGTGATGGCTAAATACGTCAAAATTGAAATTTTACACACAAAATTTCACAATTGCGATACAAATCTGAACATGACATACCTCAGACGGCGCAGCTGTGTTAAGCAAAACAAAATCCAGTCCAAACACTTTCCAAGATCCCTGCTTATCAATGATGATGGACTCCAAGCAAAGATTTACATGTAACATCTTGGCATCATTATGAAGAAATCCAAGTGCTTCGCTTATCTACGAAAACATGTTGTATAATATCAATCCCGTCGAACTTTGGGTTTCAAAAGTAGCCAAATCGCACCTGAAGAAGACCGTACTTGATTTCTACTTCATGGAGTTTATAAGTCTTCAACGAATTGTTAATCTGAGGTGGCGCATTATCATGATACCCTAAAACGTTGGCTAAACTTGAAAATATAGGCTCAGTTGCAAATGCCAGACTGTCTCTACGCATCCGAAAACCAACCAAAATGATCAGTCATACATATGAGCAAAATAATGAACGTATAATAATTTCTTTGAACATAATTGACGTCACACCTAGATTCTTCTAGTGGATGCTGAACCGTAAGAACTCTGGGATGCTTCAATTTTGTGAGCTGAAGAACACCGCCTTTTGATATTTCTATCATCACATCTCTATGGCGCTTCGTCCATTTGTCAAGCAACCGCTTCTCAAACACAAATATTGCTGCTTCCTGACGTGTGCTCTTTTTATAGCCAGAATAGACTTTCCATAAAAGACCTGTAAATCAACACAAGCACACTAAACTTTGAAATCTCTTAACTTCACTTTAACCTTGACAAAATTGGGCGACATACCAGGTCCTGCACTAGCAATGTGAGCTTCAACCTCATATTCTCTTGTGACAGGATTACCGGGAAGGACGACTGAAAGTTGCGAAACTGTACTGGTAACTGTTGTAACGGTATTACGTAGCTTGCTAATCACTGTGTCCATCATATCTGCAAATTAATTCAGCCGGCAATGTTAGAACCGCGGACCCTAAAAATTTCTCAATACATATATGCGCAGCAACATTCTCATCCAAATTCCAAATCATTGCAATCACTTATGACAACTTCGATATTCCGTTTGGGAAATCTACGGATTAATAAAGGACCCATGCTACTTTCACAGAAATATTTATACTGATTTATAAATCAAATTTTGCTCAATTACCCATATTCATCATGATGACGATGACTAATGCACCGCCCAGAACTAGGGAAATTAATCGGAGAGATTAGAGCTTTCACTTTGATTCACATAAACTAAGAATGGCATTGAACTGAATAGAACGTACTGGAGTGTTCGTCAGCCACTAAGGGAAATCGGGAGTACACGTAACTACTTATGTAATTGTTAATGACCTGCAAAGGTTTGCTTAATTCTGATAACTTTCCCTTCACCACTTTCAATTTGACACAGATGGAAAGATATTGAAAATTTTCAAATTCACCGGCTTTTCTTGATCATTCATTGAGCGGTTCTTGATGGCACCGTGGAGGATTGTACGGATCTCCAAAGTCTACTTACCTGCCATGAGGGGGCACGCGAAGAGTACTTGCCTGACCAAGAGTTAGTTCTGGAATTCATAAAACTTGAGTAACAGCCATCACCACCATCACGTTGATTTCATGGAATGAGAACAACGACATGGGACTAGTCCAAGTGGACGTATACAATGAATCGTGACGGTATTATGTGCAACGCTGCGTCCTTTACTACCTACAGTGATCTTATTCATCTTTGCCGATGATGTCGGGCACTACTACACGTTCCAGACGAAATACTGAAAACTCAAGAGAAGTCATTAAGGATCGCCCTCGTGCTTAAATTTTTTGTGTAAATGAGTCGGTGGACGAGGAATCATTGCGTGGATGCCATCTAATGTGTCTCTCCTTCTTGCACTAGATCGAATGTACTTATATAAAAAGACAGGAAACTGATTGCATAGAAATGTATTCAGTGACACGGTGACTGTGTACGGAAAGCTGAAGAGAAAACCTGTTTAAGGAATACTTATGACATTTTCATGAGCATAGATTTCTTCCCGTCACTGCATGGTGCCATTCAATGGATATGGCCAGAATGAGTAAGGGGGAAATCTTCGCCTACAATACCAGCCCAACCCAGACTGGCGAGTAAGAAAGAGAAGAGAAAGGAGAGAGAAAGAGGGAAAAATCAAAGCACACAAAAGATTTATCGAAGTCATTGCCATTAAGTTTTCACCTCATCCTTTATGAGAATGTCTCTACTTGACCAGAATTCTTTATCATTTCTGATCTTGTCCGCCTCTCCTCTCTCGTTTCTTCAGTAAGATCTCTAGGCTAGCGTCAACTCAGCAACCGGCGGAGGCGAAACACTAAAGTATATTTTGATATTTTTCACCACGTGCAACTTAGAGGAGACCAGAGGAAAGCCAGTGCCCAAATCTCTTCTGCAGATTTCTCTGCTGCTTCTCTTCTAGCATTCTTCATGTGACCTCGTTGTCATACATACACAAAAAACACACACACACCTACACCTCTGTATGTTGTTCAAATGAGCAGTAAGTGAAGGAACACAAAAGGTAAGGCTATGTACTTATTTCGCATGACTTTGAACAAAGACACACGTACATGTGGTCATCCATTTGGTCCACAAATCCTCTCCCCCGTTAATCAAAATATGCCTCTTTCTTTGCCCGCCTGCGTCCTTCCCATATAATAATATCCTTTGTACATGGAGCCTGGATTCACCATTGGCTTCATTAGGTCCGTGATATTTCACCCTCCTGCATTGTTGTCACTGTAAACCAATAACGCCCTCAGAATTCGCTCCTTTGTCAATACGATCCTGATAAAAAGGAGAATGAGGCTCATATGTACAACAGCCTCTGCATTTCACTCTCACATCATTTATATTTTAATTTCCCATGACTGTTGGGTGAGGATAAAGCTGGAAATTCAACCCTGTGCCACTGTGAGAAGGAAAAACAGTATTGTGCGCACCTTGTTCATATTGACTGTTTCTGCGAAACTGGATATGCCGGCATTCTTTGGAGCTGAATGAGAGTTTGGAAGTGATTTTGACACGGCACAGAGTAGGGCAGAAGAGGGAGAAAGAATGATAAGAAAAGGGAGCTTAAGGAGAGCGAAAGAAGAAAGCTATTGAATGCCGTCTTTCAAGTGGTCATTAAAGCCGATGAGTGGAATGCTGCGCATCTTCCTTTTATATGTAACTGTGTATGTGTATGTGTGGGCAATGTGAAAAGAACGGGCGTAATTGCGGAAGCTGGGTTAAAGGGCCTTAAGAAAGAGAGATCTCAGGTCAAAACTCTGTTTTCCAGATCACATACTGTACTATAACCATTAGATAGACTCCATGTTCTCTGGCTTGGTCCTTGTACATATACGTCAGTGTATATTTATATTTATCCCAGCTTAGAATCTGCAGCGACTAACATCCATGCCACAGCTTCCTCCTTCTCCTTTGTCGTTCTCACTTGGCCACAAACACTTGTGCGTTAAGGTCACTCTTACGCCTCGTAAAACAAGGGCAGATAGGATCTAAATTCCAATTTTACAGCAGCCGCTGCTACTACCACAACAGCTATGCCGCCACTGTTTCTTCGTCTTCTATCACTATGGTCTTAGACACGTCACTGTAACGGCTACACTACTTTTTCAATGCCTATGTAACTCAAGACCTGATAGGATACACTTACAAATATGGTAGTTGGCGGTGCTATGTACTCTTTGCCTTATCTGCCATACAATGCTGTAGAGCAAAGTGCGGCCGCTATTTCAGCGTTACACTTCTCATTTGATGAATACCTCGGGATTCGTCTCCCGTTACATTACTCACTCCGTGCTCAAGCTCTTTCACAGCTGTCTTCTTCAGGTACTTTTTTCCCTTTGTAATCTGTGATCTGACACTTTCCTTCTTGGCTTTCAGTTACTTATTTCATCGCAACAAATTTCCTCGTCTTAACTTTCCTCCTAAGGAAAGGACTGAAGGAAGACGACGGAACAGCCTGATTTCCCCGGACTTCATCAGGACGCCACTGAACATTACGTAGGGTGTACGTCTTGAAAGATTAACAAAGCAGCAACTCCGGCCTTTGTACATCCGTACTTAAGAATTCCATGTGAGTTCATCTTGGTTTACTCGCGTGTTTGATCGTAGTACAAGCAGAAGAGATGTCAGTGACAACTCTGGAATGGCAATACTTTACACTGCGCGGCCAGGGGACCGGCAGGCGCCCATTTTTCCAGTTGTTTCCACTTCCGAAATTTTATCAAGGAAAACAAATAGTCTAATTCTCAGTTCAAATTATCGTTTTACAATCACGCGTTATGCAGAGCTGCCGTAATGTGTCAATCTTCAATTATTTACTTGTTTAGGAAGGGTATCATATGTACTCCGTACGTGTTGCGTGCATGAGGCACCAAATAAATAGTGAGAGACACATGGAAACACTTGGGCCTGCCTCTCATGCTCGTGTCAAAATAGGATTTACGACAGGAAGTCTCAAGATTGATTGATAAAGGATTGATATTGTTGAGTAAATATACAATTTGTAAGTACCATACTCCCTCACCTCTTTTCAAGCTTGTTAGGGATTGTCAAAGACCGAGAATGAGCTTCTGTTTTTAGTCGCGTCTTTATAATACGACGACTACTGATTTCTCCTTGCTGGAAGTTGTGTGGTTTCGAGGTCGTCCGAAGGACTCTGCAGCATTCTTCATGAGTCGTAAATGTTTGTTTAAGCGACATCATTTGTAGCTAAGGATGTCCCATTGTGCCTGTCGGCATCCACAGATGTGTCGGTGCAATATTGAGGCTGCTAGGAAGATGTGGGTTCGTGCATTATTTGCACTTTCCCGCGGATCTGATAAACAGGAGGAAAACGGTTTCTCGTTACGTTTGATATTGTGCATATTTTTGTTAGGTTGAGGTTGCGGTCTATTCCGGTGGGTATTTGTGTCGGTTTGTAAGTGTAGGAGTTTAATGAACGGGGTGAGGGTTGCATTTGATGACGTTGATATAGGATTGTGTGATATTATGCGGAATAATACACGCAGGACATTTACACAAGACGTGTGTATAGTTTAATGTCCTAACTACCACTG